>PVJI01001575.1:0-175068 GCA_004026765.1 Micronycteris hirsuta | reverse complement strand
AATCCATTGAGCTACACCAGCCAGGGCTATTGACAATATTGTTTGAATGTGGAACTTCAAGGTCCCTTTGGAGGTTAATCAATCACATAAGACTGCCTTGTTTATTCAGTGCCCACGGAATCCCTCAAATGAGAGGTATTTTAGGTGAAATGTCCTTCACCTAAGATTCCTTAAAAAAAAAGAACCCTTAGAAATAAGAACTAGTGTTGAGCACCCCAGCCAGGGATTTCCACATTCTACTTTTGCAGTAGTTCACAATCTTCCCTTAAACTAGCACATCAGATTGTTTGAAAAAATATGTAAGATTATCTAGGCAAAGAAAGTTCCTGGCAAAGAGACCTCTTCTGGCAAAGAGATCGCTTTTTCCATTCTTTGGTTTTGAAGCTTTGGTTCTTTGGTTCCATTCTTTGGTTTCTTTGCCAAGATAAAAACGCTTTCTGAGTGGCCGAAAGGGAAGATGCACAGTGCACCTGGCACAGCGTACGTTCTCGGTGAGCAGTCTTTGTAAGGAGTAAGTGTTAACAGACCTCACTGGGGCAGATGCAGGCCCTGGGACTGGCTTGTTGGCCAGCGAGTTTACGCCTTTTTCTTCCGAAGGGCATCCTGTAGCACTCATCAATGACAGAAGTGTCCTTCTAAAACCATCACATCTTGTATCTTACTCGGACTACACGTCTACAAAATTATTCAGCCTGAGTTCTAAAGCATATAGAAAATTTGGATAAGTTTCAATACATTAAAACGTCAGCTTCCAAAAACCAATGTAGTTAAAACCAACAAAGCTTTAATTGTCTACTAAGCCTATCTTTTCCCATATATCTTTTCCATCTAGAAGAATAAAATTCATATAACTATTGGGGGCAGCAGAGAAATTACAAGGCTTACCTTGTCCGGGCAATACCTAAGACTGTTTTATAACTGTAGAAGGCCATGTTCATATTTGTCTCAACTAGTCAACATAGGGACCTAGGCAGAAGGAATAAATGAACAATTCAGTATTTGGAAAACACATCAATTATAAAGATCCCAGGATCCAAGTGTTTTTAACTATTTCAAGGGCCAAGTATTTGCATATGCTATTCAAAGCGTAAAGTCTCTTTTGAGTTCACGTCCAAGAATAATGAATACTGTTTTCTTGGCCCTGGATTTGAGAATAGCACTTTGAGATCCCGACAAACACAAACGCAGCTCATGATGGTATGGTCTTCAAAGACATTTTGGCTCTGGCTGGGGTAGCTCAGTGGATTGAGTGTTGGCTGCGAACCAAAGGGTCCAGGTTTGATTCCCAGTCAGGGCACATGCCAGGGTTGCAGGCCAGGTCCCCAGTGCCCAGTGGGGGCCACAGGAGAGGCAACCACACATTGATATTTATCTCCCTCTCTTTCTTCCTCTGTTCCCTTCTGTCTAAAAATAAACAAATAGCCCTGGCTGGTGTAGCTCAGTGGATTGAGCAGGGGCTGGGAACCAAAAGGTCCCGTCCGAATCCCAGTAGGGGCACATGCCTGGGTAGTAGGCCAGGTCCCCAGTGAGGGCCATGTGAGAGGCAACCATACATTGCTCTTTCTCCCTCCCTTCTCCTCTCTCTAAAACTAAATAAATAAATAAAATCTTTAAAAAAAATAAGCAATTTTTAAAAAAGACATTTTGATTTATGGTCAATTATACCTAACAATCTACTTAAATGGTTGCCAAGTATTCAAGAAGTTGAGCAAGGCACACTTATTTGTAGCCTAAAAATACAGGCAGAAAGTAAATGTCTTGGATTTGTTATGAATTAGTGTTTTCCATACTTGGCCAAAGCTGCCCCGAACTTTAAAAAATTGAAAGTACTCATTTAAGTAGCAGTGAAGATATACAGGGTACCTAACAGTTCCAATGAAGGTAACCGGTTTCCTGTGTTAGTGATTCTCCGCAGAGCTTTATACCTTTAAATGAGCTTTACAGAGACCTCCCATCCTGCGGCGCTTTTCTGCCACGGGCGGCAAGGAGCCTCCATATCGCGCACTGCCGGCTCTGCTGTCCTGCGCCTGGGAAAAGAGCACCAGGGTCTCTCGGGGACAGAAACGCAACCACAGAGCTGGCATTTTGATAGAGAGTTCAAATAATACTGCTCACACCCGACCCAGACTAAAGGACGGACGTTCTCCCGCAGGAGGGAGACCGGACTCCGCCGGGCGCGGAGCCGGCCCCGCGGCGCCCCGCCCCCCGCGGCGGACACCCGCTTCCCGGGCGGGTGGGGCCGAGCCCCGCCCACGCCGCACGCCGGGCCGCCTCTGCTGCCGGCGCTCGGCCACAGGCGGCAAGTTGCGCGCGTGGCGCGGCCGGACCGTGTTCACTGGGGCGGGCGCTGGGGGTGTTTCTCTGAACTTGGGTGCGGGCGCGGGGACGACGAGCCCGGCGGGCGCCCCGAGTGGCCGGAAAACAGAGGACCAGCCGGGCGCCGGGCGCGGGAGCGACCAGAGGAAGCGCAGCACGGAAGGGGCGGATGGGGGCTGAGCCCCGAAACTGCCGGGGGAGCGGGGGGCAGGAGGACGAGGGCCGGCGCGGAGGACGGCGCACTGGGCGCCTGGAGGCCGTCGGGGAAACCGGATGCCGCGGGGAACGGACAGGCGCGCCGAGCCCTACCTCCTCGGGCCGGCTCCCGGAACGGCCGCCGCGGTCCTCCGCCCCCGCCCGACCTCGCCGGTCCCCGAGCTCGCGCGCCCGAGGCCGTCCCCGTGGTTCGGCCGCGTTCCCCGCCGCGGACGTCACCCGAATGACGACACCGCCCGCCAATGGGCGCTCGGGCTCCGCCCAGCGGGCGTCCGCGCCGCAGCACCCCCGGAGGCCGGAGTCTCGTTCCCACGGGCGGACACGACTCGCCGCCCCGTCGGGCTGGTTTGGGGCCACCGGGCGGGGGCGGGGGCGGACGTTTCCCTGCCTGTCCACGGTCTGTGGGTCGTGGGCTAGTCCTCCCTGAAAACCCTTTATTGAAAGCTGGATTGAAGAAGGCTGTTACCTTCCCGGTGGCGCAAGTGCCCGATAGTTGCCATGGTAACCACCGTGGAGTCCCGAATTACATCACTCCAGTGTTTCCGTTCTCCCTCCCCCCCCCCGCCCCCGCCGTCGCCGACTGCGCGACCGAGGCAGGGAGAGCCGCGGAAAGAGGGCGTGGTGAGGCAAACAGCCTGCTGGCCGGGACTGTGATGCTGGGTCGTCTGAATTTGTTTTATAAATGTTCTCTTAGCAGGTATTGTTTCTGTTCCGTACTTTCTGGAAAAATCTCAGATAACATTTAAACTGTCTATTACAGCAGCTGTGCAGGTTTGAGGGGCACTTCAGTTCCTAGGATGGCCAACTGAGCCGTCTTGGGAAAGTGGAAGATCTAGAAATGGCTTTGCTCCCTAGTTATCGCTACCCATCCATTTCACCTGGCTCTAGAAGGAAGAAAAAATGTTAGTGGCTCCACATTGACTACCACCAGACAGCAAGGAAGAGCTTTCTCAGGGAAAACATTTCTCTTAACACGTTCGCTGACCACACACTTTACTCGTCCGGGCAGCACATTTGTAAGAATGAAAGATGGCGGGTATTAAATTTCAAGTGGTTTTTTTTTTTTTTTTAATGCACAAAGCATTTTTCAGCTAGTAACTAAATGGATAAACGATGTTAATAAGGCAAAACTTTTCAGTTTGGCCAGTAGAGGGCCCTTTGTGCATGTCTGATGCCCAACTTTCCACATAAAGGATCCACTTCACATTCTGTTTACTAGAATTAACAAATTCTACAAAGCTTTAGTATTTTTAGCTTTGTTTCTTTTCCTGAAAATTCTTGATGGTAAGTTTTGAGCTGTAAAAAGGTATGGTATAATTTTCACATTAATTTCATAAATTAAACACTAACATGTACCCATACTTTTCTGGAAAAGATCATAAGGATGCAAAAATATTCCTCTTATATCCTTGGGAGACATTTTATACCGGGAAATATTCTTATTTGTGCATTGTATCCATGTACAACCAGGCACGGTGAATGTTATTAAGTATTCATAAACCAGATGAATGATTCCAATATCACTATTTGAAAGATGAACCATATTTTTCTACTGTAGCCATATATGTTAGCAATCCTGTTCTGAAAAGGGAAGGGTTAAGAATCTTTCACATTGAAATTCATTTGTTCAAAGCACTGTTGACTTATGTTACTAAAACTGGCAACTTTTTGACTTTCAGGATCAGTGATTTACGATGTAAGGAGTTTTTAGCTATGATCTTCAAAAAAGAAACAAAGAAAATGTTTTCCTCCATAACTCTGGCCCTGATTGTTAGATCGCTGTCTTAATGACCTGTTTGCTCATTTTGTTGAAGAGGAAGCATGTTCTGAACCTTAGATGTTACATGCTAAAATGTAATGCTTTTCAATGGCCATTTCCCTTAATATGGCTCCAGATCAAATATTATTAATAATGGATTTTCTAATGTTTTGCAAAAAGAGACTGTGCAATGTGAGGCATCTACCTCACACTGTGGGAGACAGTTAGACAGACATGAGCAGAGCAAGGATGATGGGCCAGGTACAGGTCACCAGGGTGGAAGGCCCAGGGTTCCTAGAAACAGGTAAAACTGGGAAAGCAAGGACTTCACCCAGTGTAACCTTTCCTTCCCTAGCATATCGCTCACTCGTCACGCAGTTTAGACCCCCTGACCTTTCATATCAATGGTCATTTTGTTCAGACCAACCCCGACCTGTCCTTCCCTGGCTTGTTGCAAGTCATACAGATTAGGCCCCCTTAGAGAGGAAATGAATGAGAATAGCCTGAAGCATTAAGCCCCCAGAACAATGAGGTTCTGACCTGCATCAAACACAATTAAACCTCAGCTGTGTTTCAGCTCCAGGCCCAGAAAAGCAGCAAAACCAGACAAGCAAGGCCAAGGAGGACTTTAGGACTAGCCACAATGACTAATGACCCCTGCCCCTGCAAGGGCCAATCAGTGGAGACCACGACCCTGAAAGGACACACCTGGAAAGATGATGAATATTCTAGAGATCCTCCTCTGGAAATGCCCCTAAAAATCCCCTTCCCTTAAAAACCTAGCTCTCTCTCCCTCCCCCTTACCTTCCACCACAGACTTGTTCCCTTTGCCCTTCTCTCTCCTAGGCTCCAAAGGCCCCTTTTTTGCTTCTGTAATTTGCTTCCTGGCCCCATTTCTTTTACCACTCACTTTTTCTACCTCTGACTTTCTGAATAAACTTTTTCTTATAGTTTGAGTCTTGGGTCTGAATTTTTTCTTAGCTAGAGCTCAAGTACCACGGTTGCTGAAGCAAGGTACACCCCACCAGTCTAACACCTGGTGCTGTTCTCACTGCTGCCAACAACATAACTTTAATTTTAAACTCTTGTCAACATAGTTTTAGAAGAAAATCAAAATAAAATCCCTAGGGACAACCAGGTTTTCCTCAGGGGGAAAATCCAGTTGTCAGATCAAGGCAACAATTTAGCAACACAACAATGTAAAGATGCGAAGGTGGAAAAAAGGGGTGGAAGTGGAAAGCATCATAGCCAAAAAAAAAAAAAAAAAAAAAAAAAAAGAAAAGAAAAGGAAAAAGAGCAAATTTTAGAAAGATTTTATTTATTTGTGGGGTGATGGTCAGGGCAGAGGAGAGCACCAGGAAAATTGGGACAAGCATAATAGAACAACAATTTTTTAAAAAGATTTTCTAGGGGAGGGGAGAGGATGCAGATAACTGTAATTGAACAACAATAAAGTAATTATTTTTAAAAAGAGAGAAAAAAAGATTTTCTTTACTTATTTTTAGAGAGAGGGAGAGAAAGAGGGACAGAAACATCAATGTGTGCACCCTGACCAGGGTGGTTGTGTTCTGACTGGTGGTTGTGACCTTTCACTTTGCAGTTCAACGCCCAACCAAACTGGTCAGGGCAGGGAAAAAAGACCAATGTAACCTTACTTTCCAGAAGACAGAATCAAACTAAAATAAGCTCAGGTGCCCTCCTTGGGAGATCTGTGTTCCAAAAAGGCATTTAGGCATTTAAAACAAACAAAAACGTGATTTTATTGATTCCTTTAACTTTTGTTATACACAAAATGTAGCTACTACACAAGAGTAGTTTTAGAAATATTTAATGCTTGATAGTAATGGGAACACGTAACTCTGTATATCATCCTTAGTATTATTAACAGGGTTATGTTTAAACAAGCTAATCCATAATTAGTAATCATTAAAATAATTCATCTGTAGGAAACTTTTAATTTTTTATTTAAGTGGCACTTAAAGATACCAGGAATTTCTTATAAGGGTACTAAATAGATCCAGCACTGTAATATCTGCGGAGAGTATCACATCTAGTGCGGATACGACTTCATTATTCTCAGAACAGAGCGCAGAGTTTTGGTTTCCTCATCTAACTGCTACCTGTTTTCTTTGTACAGTCTCTGTGCTGCAACGTTCTAGTCATTTTCCAACAGTCCCCAGGAAATATCACCAACTCTGCACACTCCTGCAGGAACAGTTTGTGTCACCTCCCCCCAGCCCCCACAGGACCTTCCATTGTTTAACGTAAATTTGCTACAATGGGGAGGGCTAGCGTATTAGAGAATTTAGACCCCCTCTTCCTCCTCTCATTCTTGCATGAACTTTGTCTAGCACAAACGCCCCCATAACCCTAGGAAGGAGAGTCTGGCAGGGAGCAGCAGAAGGCCCGGCCCGCGATGGGCACATTTGGGCGCTCCTTTGCTCCTCGCTACCCACAAGCCTCCGGGCGCGCAGCGCGAGCCGGAAGGAGGCGCGCGGCCGGGTACCTGCTGGGGCGGCCGGCGCTCCCCCAGAGGCCGAGACCCGCCAAGGCCTTCCACTGCTTGCCGCGGGGAGCGGGGGGCAGCATCCGGCTGAAACGAGTAGGGCTGAAGAAGAGACGGCCCGCAGGACCGGGTCTGAAATTGCTGCCCTGGCGTCCGGACGCAGACCCCTGCGGAACGGGCAGCGCCTCTGACAGCTGCCGGGCAGGGGGCGGCCGAGCAGGCGCCGGAACTGTCGTACCCTCTTCGGCTCGTCCTAGCCGCGCGCCCGTTAGTGGGTTGTGTCTAACGTGTAGGGACTGCCTCGCAGTGCCCCGGGTGTTCCAAATACGTGCTTTTATCTAACATGTCACGCGCACAGGCCCAACCTTTGACCTGCGCTCCCCGTCTTCCAGTTTGGTTTCGTTCTGACTCCCCTTCGCCCCCTTGCTTCCGCCCGTCTGCTCTCGGGCCGCAGGTCCCACTTCTCGTCCGGACTGCCGCGGACGGCTCTCAGTTCTGGTTCTCGCGCTGGCCCCTCCTCCCCGCCCGCGGACGAGCCTCTTCCTGCTTTCGCCCCCCGCACCCCGACCCCGGGACTGCATTTCCCGGTAGGCGCCGCGGCCCGGCAGCCAGTGAGCGGCTGCAGATTTGGCGGCGGCGGCGCTCCGAGAGTCGGGGTGGGGGGGCTTTGTGCGCGGCGTCGGTGGCGGCGGCGGGAGCGGGCGGCGCGACGGCCAGGATCAAGGCGGAGACGCGTGCGAAGGCCGTCTCGACCCGGAGGACCTTGCCGCCCCGGTCCGGCCGCCGGCCACAGGCTCCTCTCCGGCAGCAGCGGCTGCGCGGCGTCCCCCATCCCTCCGCTTCCCTTGCCTCCCCCACCTCCCGCAGCCTTCTTCCTCTCCGCTCCGCGCCCGGCCCGGCCCTACCGTGGCCCTCCTCCGTGCACGCCGCCATGGCAGAGGCAGCCAGCGCGAGGGAAATCTAGCCCGGGGATTTCATGCGGCCTAGCTTGGTTCCGTCTTCTGCCCCCGCAGCCCCGGCGGCTGCCTGCACCTCAGCCCCGCTCCGGGCCTCCGTGTCTCTCCTGTGATCGTACTGACACGGCCGGGGGGTTAGAATGGAACAAACTGAAGGTAAAGTGCGCGCGCGTGTGTGTGTGTGTGTGTGCGCGCGCGCGCGCGCGTGTGTTGCACGGGCCGAGGAGGGAATGACGAGGAGGGGGCGACCTGGGGATGGGACCGGGGTAGGGAGAGAGCCTTGCCGGGATGGGAGGACAAGCGAGTGGCCTGCGAGGGTTTGAGGGGAGCTTAGGAGGCGGAGAAGAGGGCAAGGTGCGCGGTGTGAAGGGGACTGGGAGGTGGGGCAGGGGAGGTGGGATTGGGTTAAGTGATGGAGTGGCGCTGAGCTGGGAATTGGGAGTAGAGGTGGGATGGGGGCGGGGATAACAGGGAACGGGGGAGGGGCAGGGAAAGGAGCAGAGTTGGGTTTGGAGACCTGGGCGGATTGAGAAATAGAGAGGTTTGGGGTTAGAGGGTGGGAACTAGAGAGTGTGGGGAAGGAGATCGACTGATGGAGAAGTGGGCATAGAGGGAGGAACGAGGGAGTGGAAGTGAGGAAAAGGCGGCTAAGGAAAAGGGAGGAGAAATGATTGAGACAGGATGCGAAAGGAAGATAGGAAATAGACTCAGGAAACTGGAAGACCTAGTATTGGGATAGGGAAGGAAATTAACTGAGTGTTGAAAATGATAGGAACTGGCGACATCACAGAGTGGGAGGAAAAGAAGGGGAAGGGTTTTTTTTTTAAGTGTTAGGAAGGGAAAGCCTTTTGTTCCTGTATTTGTGTGTATTCTGTGCCTTTTCTTTCAATGCTGGAGAATAGAGAAGCAAGTGGTTATGGTGCTGTGATTGCTGCGGAATGAGGAGGTGTGGGTCTTACCGTTTTGAAGGAGGAGTGTTAGCGTTATCGTAGGAAGACAGAGCGAGACTGGGCCATAATTTGATGGTTTTGGTGAGGGAGTAAAGACTTCAGATTTAAAGGGGGCAGGGGCAGCCATGTTTGCTGCCAGGCACTGCAGTGTAAATAAATTTCTTCTCTCCGACATCAGTATGAAGGGGCCATTTCAGATGGTTAACCCCCTTTCTTTCTATTCATGAACTCTTCCCTTCCATCTTGAGGTCATTTAAAATTATTCATAACCACCGAAGGAGGTAGCGATGTTTTCCATCTTGTATGTTTTGCTACCCCCCCTCCCTCTTCCTTCTGGTTGCAAACAAGGCATGCTAATGAACTGCAGTGTAAAATTTAACCCTTTTAATAAAGTTAAGACTATTTTTACTAGCTGAAGGAATCATTACTACTCTCTTATTTCAAACATGATCGCGAAAAGTCTTTTAAATAGTCGTTTGTTTCGGAGGCCTCGGAAGCAGTCAACATGTTTTCTGCAATTCTTTAAGTAAACAAGGAAATTGCATTAGTTATCTTACGTGGGTTTGTGCTCTTGGCAAAGCATTGTGTGGCGGTGAGAAGGGGTGGGAAGGTCTGCTTGTCGTAGATTATCTGCTGTATTTTGAATGTTAGAAAATTAGAAATGTGTGTAGTATTTTAAAATGGTGTTTCTGATAGCTCTTGCTTATAGGTTAAGAAGTGTTTTCTTTCTTTCTTTCTTTTTTAAATAGACTTTGTTCCCTTATCTTTGCTTTCATGTAGCTAGCTCAATACAATCTTCAAATGCCAGTTTAGCATACTGCAATAATCTATGAAGTAGGCTTGCAGTTCTCAGAGCCTCATTGAGGTGACAATATTTTTGGTGGGAACGTCAGGTCACTCTCAGGAAAGCTACAGTAACTGTTCAGTGTATTCAAATATAACCATTTGTGTGATACGAAATAGTTACTATTCTAAAAGTTTAAATCCTGACACATTTACAGTAGATAAATGAAGTGGAGCCCCTTTTATTTTCATATTGCAAAAGGATTTATTTTGTTTTATCATTATAATTGGGGTGATCTAAATTTTAATACATCATACTGGTATTGAAACTGTTCTCTAATTACTAGGAAGGCTTGTTAAAATTGTAACATGATGAACTCAAACCAGTTGTACTGCATACTGATTTAATTTACCTTAATGCAACATTTTTCAGTTGTTATATACTTTAGCATGTGTTCTTGGTCTTTTGGACAAATTAAACTGAATATTGTTAGAGTGATACTTTGTGAGAATGCTTTTGGCATAAAGGCCAGATTTACAACTTGTAGTATTTTGATTTGATAATGTTCAGGCTGATTTTTAAAAATTTTATGAAGAAGAGTTCCACTCAAAAAGCCTTTCAGTAAGCTTCTTTTGTAATTTATTTTTATGGAGATTTCATTTTTATATCACCAGTCGTTTGACGTGGTTTTTTTTTTTTTTTTTTAAGATTTTGTTTACTTATTTTCAGAGAGAGGGAAAAGGAGAGAGAAAGAGAGGGAGAGAAACATGGTTGTGAGAGAGAAACATCTCACAGCCCCTGCCTGGGAACCTGGCCTGCAACCCAGGCATGTGCTCTGACCAGGTGGGAATCAAACCGGTGACCTTTTGGTTCACAGGCCAGCACCCAGTCCACGGGAGCCACACGAGCCAGGGCTGACATGTTATTTGTAATTAATTCATAAATTATGTGCAAAAACTATTAGTGCCATAAATTTTTAGGAAAATGAGAAATTATTTATCTTAAAAGAAAAACTCATGTTGGCAGCTTGAATTACTAAAAATAAAATTGTATTTCTGTGTATTCAGTATTTTGTAAAGATCAGGGTCCCTTGTCCATTGTCATGAGTATCCTGGCCCTTTGGATAGGGATCTATATGATGAAGAAGATTGTTCTAGTTAGATGCTTAATGAAAACTCAGACTTTGCTCTGATTACCACATCCATCAGCCCACCTGCTACCTGTGAGAGGGTTTTTGTTTTGTTTTGTTTTTTTAACCTTAAGTTCATAAATATGCTCTTACGCAACCTGATTTGAATGAGTTTTGGGCAAAGGAAATTGGTTGTCTTTGAGACTGGTCATCTTGAGTGAATTGGCAAGTCAGATTCTGAATTCAGTTTTGTGGGGTTTATAATAACATAATAATCATAGTTGTAGCTGCTAATAGTTTTCCTCTTACAATGTGCTGTGTTGAGTGTCTTACATGCATGAATTTCTTTTTTATTTTTTAAAGATTTTATTTATTTAGTTTTAGAGGAGAAGGTAGGGAGAAAGAGAGGGAGAGAGACAGCAATGTGTGAGAGAGATAGTCATCAGTTGCCTCTCACATGCCCCCAGCTGGGGGCCTGGCTGGCAACCCAGGCACCTGCCCTGACCAGGAATCAACCAGCAGCCTTTCGGTTCTCAGGCCCGCACCCAGTGCACTGAGCTGCACCAGCCAGGTCCATGAATGATTTTCTTTTACTCACCAGACAGTTGTGTGAGGTTAGTAGTATTAACTCCTTTTTACAGATGGGAAAATTGAGATTAAGTAGCTTAACATCACACATGGTAAATAGCAAAGTCAGTATTTGAACCCAGGTCTTTTCTAATTAGATAACCTGAATCAGCAGACTTTTACTTTTAGTTGTTTTTTTAATTCATTAAAATAACGTGCGTTCATTATTTAAAATTTTTTTTCAAATATCGTGAAAGGCTAAGAGGTTAAAAAAAAGTTAACACCCTATTTCCCACCAAGGATCCTTTGAAGTTTCTTGTGTGTCCTAGAACATTTCTGTACCTATATGTATATCTGCGTCTTAAGACGCAAATAAATTGGGCCGTAGTATCTACATTTTGCATTTTTGTTTTAACGGGCTACTTGCAACATCCTTTTAAATGAGCTTTTAGGGATCTACAGCTCTTTTTAAGGGTTATACAGTATTCCATTGTTTGCAATATTGGTTCATGTTAGGTTGTTAACAGAATTTTGCTATTATTCGTAATAAAGCGGGTCCTGAATTAAGTCCCTAACAGCCTCTTTAAATAGAAAAGAGATATAGTCCAACTACTTTATTTTACAAGAGAGAAAACGGAGGCTTTGGTGATGGCCTGTTACCTGGATCTTCATACTACATCACATTACTTCATTATTATGAAAGTATTTGAGTTTTCTGTGAAAGCCCAAGGTGAGGGGGAATTCCCAAGGTCAGGCACATTTAGTGAAGTGAATGCGAGAGGACTGAGTTGCAGTGAGACAACGGGTCATGCTTCTGTGTTTTCCTGTCTTGTTCACTGTGTTTTGCATATCGCGTGTCCACATATCGCATGTGCGCATACCGCATGTGCACAGAAGGTTTTTGGATGCATAAATGAATCGTGTCTAGGTATCTTGAGGTTTGAGTTTTGTGTAATGAAGTGATTTGGGGTACAATTTTTCCTATTTCTATAAAATCATCAGTGAAATAAGATAGCAATGAAATGAAAAAATAAGAGGTCCATCGTGGTCCTGGAAGACAACTTGGAAAGAAAATTGAGACACTGGTAAATTTTTTTAAATGAACTTAAGAAATACCTTATTGAAAACAAGTTTTAATAAATCTTAGCAGGCACTGTTGGTTATTTTATTAATAATATTATGTTTGTCTTTCAAGAAGAAAATAAGTTACCATGGATATTTATTTATCTTAAAACAGCCCTGGCTGGTGTAGCTCAATAGATTGAGTACCGGCTGGGAACCAGAGGGTCCCTGGTTTGATTCCCAGTCAGGGCACATGCCTGGGTTGCAGGCCAGGTCCCCAGTGAGGGCCATGTGAGAGGCAACCACACATTGATTCTCTCCCTCTCTTTCTCCCTCCCTTCCCCTCTGTCTAGAAATAAAATGAAATCTTTAAACAACAACAACAACAAAAAGATAGTCTCTTTTGGATACTTAAAAATTAAAGTTATTAAAACTTTAAAGAGTTTTAGAGTTTGGTATCTATAAAATTTGCTTCTTGACGAAGTGGTGTTTTTAGCTTTACTTTAAGAAGAATCTATTATATTTGAAAGTGCAATGAAGATGATTTATTCCTTTGTTAATAAACATGTTGAGTTTTCAATGAATAGCGAGCTTTATTTCTACAAGCTAATCTTTTTATGAATGTTAATAATGGTAAATTTAAGAAATTGATTATACTATGACTAACACATTTTTTTCAACGCTTAGTGGGTCTTGTTTTGGGTTTTGATTGTTGACCTCAACACTTAATAAGTACTTTTAAACACTTCTGTCTCGTCTTGTGCCCATAGCGTGGCAGGAAAAAAAGGCTGAAGGCATACTGTAAGTTTTGTGAATTTAGAGAACGTTCATTATTTTACTGGATGGATGTGTGTTGTTGTTCCTAAAGTACATCTGTTTATTGACAGTACTTTGAATTTGGAAAGCTCTTTGAAAATGGTGGGTTCTTGGCTTATTTTGAAACAAATGTAGATCTGTGTCATCATTGACTCATCTTCAATAACTCTTTTTCTCACTAGGTTCCCTTTTTCATCTAGACTTAGGGCTACATTGAGGAGAAAGTGAGTAGGATAATGAAATTTGTTTATAGTCATACAGTTTCCACTTTAAGTATAGAAATATGTTATTACATAGTAATACTTTGCATTTATATTAGACCTTCTAAAATACTGGGTAGGATTCCCTCACAATAACTTAAGTTTTTTCCTTTTAAATGTGAAGTTGGAAAGACACGAAATACTTAATTTAAAGATTGAGCCCTGGCTGGTGTGGCTCAGTGGACTGAGTGCTGGTCTGCTAACCAGACGGTCGCTGGTTCGATTCCCAGTCAGGGCATATGCCTGGGTTGCGGGCCAGGTCCCCAGTAAGGGGGTGTAGGAGAGGCAACCACCCATTGATGTTTCTGTCCCTCTCGTTCTCCCTCCCTGCCCCTCTCTCTAAAAATAAATAAATAAAATCTTTTAAAAAAAATTGAAAATTGAGCCCTGAGCAATGTGTCTCAGTTGGTTGGTTGTTGGCAAACCAAAAGGTCACAGCTTTGATTCCCAGTAAGGTCACATGCCTGGGTTGCAGGTTCCGTCCCCAGTGAGGGTTGTGCAGGAGGCATTGATCAATATTTCTCTCTTACATCAGTGTTTCTCTCCACCTCTTTCTCCCTCCCTTCCCCCTCTCTAGAGTCAATAAAAGAAAAAAAATTAAAGAGTAAAGATTGAGATTTCAGGAAATTCTCAGGCCTAATAGACTGATTACTTTTTAGAAGATTAAAAAAATACATACAGGCCCTGGCTGGTGTAGCTCAGTGGATTGAGCGCGGGCTGGGAACCAAAGGGTCGTCGGTTTGATTCCCAGTCAGGGCACATGCCTGGGTTGCGGGCCAGGTCCCCAGTGGGGGCCATGTGAGAGGCAACCACACACTGATGTTTCTCCCCCTCTCTTTCTCCCTCCCTTCCCTTCTGTCTAAAAATAAAATCTAAAAAATAAAAATTTAAAAAATTATGGTTAAAAAATAATACAGGGGTGGGAAAAATTAGGCTTATGGTTGTTCATATGGAAATTACTATAATAACTATAAATAATAATACAAGGATAAACTCTGTTTTTCATGTACTCACAACTGTAAACCTACTTTTGCCCACCCCTGTATGGGTGTGTCTGGACATTTTCCTCCTAGCCTGCATTACTTACTTTGATAGACAATCAAACATTAATTTTTAATGTAAGGATAGAGTATTTTTCTGCCGAAGGACATGCTTTTTCTTATTTTGGGGTAACATATACAAGCTTCCTGAAATATATAAGTAGATATTTTAAATTTAAAAAATGTGTGGCTTCCTGGGATTTTGTGGGTAAAACAAAATTTAGTTTGTCCAGTTGATTTGAGGCAAAGAACAAAATTAAGAAGTGTCACAGGGAGACTTCCCTATTGGCATTTGGCCCTGGCCAAGACAATACTGCCTCTGTCGAATCCTGTGTTTCTCACGTCTCTCACCTGTGGGGTCTTAAGAAAGCTATACCAAAAAAAAAAACAACCCCAGAAATTTTAAAAGTTAAGCATTTAAAAAACTGAAGTTGCGAAACATGACATAAAGAAAAAACCATAAAACCTAAATGCACCCTGAAGGGTCAGCAGATGTGAAAACTGAATGATGAGTTTTTATTCATTATTATCGAAAGGGCTATCGAGACAGCTTTCTTACATTTAGTGCTGTCTTTTAGTGATTTGAAATCTTGGGACTTTATTAATGAATGTGAAACAAAAATGATACTGAATCCTACAAGAACTATGCCATTTTATACAAAGCATTATTTATTCAGAGTTCATCATTTTTGCACTTTTTGGTGGGATTTAATGACTTGGTTTTAGATTAATGTGCAAATGCTAATCTTTTAGACTTTTGCTTAGAATGTGTCAAATTTGCCTGTGCTAATAATCTCCTAACTTAAATGTCTTATTTTACAAAAACTAGTTTGACTCTCTTGCTTTCACACTAATGTAAACCATTCAGAAGTTACTAACCTGAGAAGTAATCAGTAGTGACAGTCCAGGTTTGACTCTCCACCCTCGGTGCCTCTGCCCGACTCTTCCCTTTTCTGTACTTTAGTTCTTTTGAAACTGAAGGTACTTACTTGACTGTACTACCCTGGGCTTTCTAGACTGTTTTTATCGTGTGTTTGGAAAGGTTAAGTGTTGGCTCTCGAGGATTTTGATGGCAGAAGAAGCTGGATGTTTCCCCACACACACGCCTGCCCAGTACAGTCTGTTTACATAAAACTGCAGTGTGAACTTCGAGAAGGACATTTTTATAGCACCTCTACATACATAAATTAAATCCTTTATTTGGTTACTATAATTTTGTCACTTTAAGCCGTCTTCATGTTCATGATTTCTACAGGATTCAGATATATTAGAGTATAGTATTTCATGGTTGATTGTGCAAAGAAACTTTTTGCTGTGCTTTACTGTATCCTTGAATTCCTTTCTGTAACAATAGAATGGCATTCTTTTTTTATTCTGACTGAAGGTTAAAGATGCTCCTTGCTAATGTCCTCCGCCCGAAGGATTTTTTTAACCTCACCAAAGGATATGTTTATTGATTTTAGAGAGACAGGAAGTAGGGGGACAGGGCGAGAAAGAGAGAGAGGGAGAGAGATAGATGTGAAAGAGAAACATTGACCAGTTGCCTCACATATGTGATCTGACTGGGGATGGAACCTGTAACCCTTTGGTGTACAGGACAGTACTCCAGCCAACTGAGCAACCCTGCCAGCTCCAATCCCCCACCCAGCAAAGGATGTTGAGTTTTCCTAAGTGGAAGCAAAGATGATTTGATAAAAAAATTTTTTAATTTTTTTTTTATTTATTTTTAGAGAGAGGGGAAGGGAGGGAGAGAGGGAGAGAAACACCTGTGTGCTACGAAATGAAACATCAGTGGGTTGCCTCTCCAGAGCCCCGGACTGGGGACCTGGCCCCCAGCCCAGTCATAACAGGTGACCTTTGGGTTTGCAGGACCCTGCCCACCCATTGAGCTACACCAGTCAGGGCGATGTAATTATTGTAAAAATCTAAATTACATAGTTTGGCTTTGTGTGTGAAGTATAGTTAATATGCTTTTTGGTCATCTCATGGTTTCTGTGTTGTTATCACCTGCATAATGATGCCTTGATCATTAGAATATATTTTACTGGGTGCATGAAGTATTGAGATTAAGCTATTAATTAAGGTATTGCGCGCACACACATTCACACTACCCCTTTAGAAATACTGATGGCCCTATTGTTTTTATCTTTTAATGGAAAGTTTGTACTTTCCTAAGTGGGCAGTAGTTTTAAAATAACATTTACTATGTTTAAGTTTTGAAAGGATGGTTCATTATAAGGAAATTGGAAACCAGTAAGATATAAAGATTAGTCAACTGAAGTCCTACTAACTGAAAGTAGCTACTATTAACATTTTGTTCTGTATTCTTCCAGTGTTTTTTATCTTAGGTACATATGTATTTTTTTTTTACAAATTGGAACTGTACATTTATACTATTTTGTAACATGCTTTATGGTGAAGTAATTTTTTTGGAGAATGTGATTTACCAAATTGATATAAATGTCATTGTAAAAAGTGTTTTCCATTCTTCTGTTGATGGTAGTTGGCAGTTTGGGGATATTATATTTATGACATAAAAAAAAAGTATTACTGCAATTATTTTATTACAGTAAATTCCCAGAAGTAGAATTACTTAAAAAATATAAACATTTCAGGAGCTTTTGACACATATTTTCAAATTGTTCTCCAGAAAATTTTTTTTAATAAGTTTTATTAAGAAATCACCTACCATACAGTTCACCTATTTAAAGTGTACAGTGCAATGGAGAGTGTTGTATGTGGTTTAAAAGACATTTCAATCAAATGTTACTTAGAAATAACTAACTTTAGAAAATATTTATAGAAATTTTGCTATACTTACATAATTGTTGTAAACTTGTCCACATTTGGAAAGAATTTTTTTATTTTATTTTTATTTTTTTTATTTATTTAGACTTACTGCTTTTAGACAGAGGGAGGAAGGGAGAGAGAGAAACATCGAGGAGTTGTTTCACTTATTTATGCACTCACTGGTTGGTGTGCCCTGCCTGGGGATCAAACCCGCAGCCCTGGCAGATCTGGACAACGCCTTAACCAACTGAGCTATCCATCCCGCCAGGGCCTGCTTTTCTTTTTTATGAGAGGTTTGCTGTGCTCTAACTGACTTTCACCTTACAGTTCTATTAGCTTTAAGCCATTTAACAAAAATCTTTTTGTTTTCTTTTTTTTCTTTTCCTTTTTTTTTTTAACTCTGGTCAGTGGAGTTGAGGGCAAAAACCAAGGAGATCTGAGTTCCTATCCACACTGTACCTCTTACCACTGAGGCTCACAGTGGTGTTGTCGCTGAAGTAGAGATGAAAATGACTACATTCTGGAGTTCTAGGGATCCAAATTAGAAGTCCTAGAGTGTGTCTAGAGCTGTACCAGAATATAGCTGATAATAAGTGACTTTTTTTAGTATAAGAAAAATAATACATGCAAAACAAACTAGTCCTTAGTTGCATGTTTAGTGGATGAAGAAAACTTGGTTGGCCTAAATTAACTTTCTTAGAAGTTAAAATTTGGAAGTTAACTAGCACTTGATCAGAATGTCTGCATGGGTTATGTGGGCGTTTCTCACTTGGTGAGAGAATTCATGCCGGTGCAAGTATGAGCAGGAAGGTAACTTTCCAGACCAAACTTACTTGCACTGTTGTTACAACAACAGCACGATGGCTGTAGCTTCACCAGCACTTGGTGTTCTGATCAAGGAAGCAGATGATAATGTAAATTTCGAAGTGGATTTTAGTTCTAACTTTTATTGTTTATTTTGAAAACAGAATGTTGAGTATAATTGAACCTAAAATACTGAAGTGCTAAACCTGATGAATCAAAAAATCCTGGATTTCTATAGAAAAGATAAACTTATTAGATGTTATGATAAATTGCTAGTACTTTAAAAACTGTATATCATTTCTGTAATGCATTCTCTTTATGTCTTGCTCTGGGGAATGAAGAACACAAAGGAAAAGACAGTAAAATTTGAACATTTGCAAAATTTTAAGAACCCATCTGAGAAATGGTTTTATTATCATTTAAGTGTGTTGGAGAAATAGGTAGGGGAAAAAAGAGGTAGGAAAGAGGTAGGCGATGAACTTGTCAGTTTACTAGGTATCAAGTAATTTTCAGTCTGAGCCAGTACCCTTGATGTGAGGGACTGGAAGAATAATCTATATTTTCTTCAAGTGATAACACCATGTCTGTTGTTGATGGGTGTGGTCAAGAATAAAGGGAAGACAGTTGAGGTTAAACAAAATTGATAAGGAAAACAGGGTGTTTTACTAGTAAGTTTTGTATTGATAGAACGCTGTTCAATACTAATGTGGTTTAGTCAGGAAAAAATAAGAATGACACAGGAACGTAAAATGTTGTGTAACTTAATGGAATCCTGGTCAAGTGAAAATTATGTGATTGTATTTAGTGACCGGGTTTCTGGTAAATGAAATACGGTATAGATTTTTTGGATTTCATAATTGTGTCTTCACACAGGTCGCTGCCTAATATAGGATATTTTAATGTCTTTGACCATTATCCTTCTCTTCACACATGTTTAGTAGAGAAATTTCAAGTGAAAGTTTCAGAATATATTGGGGTGACAGCACTACAGTTGAGCAGATTCTGGAATAGTACAGTTATGCCTTTAAAAATGGTGTAGCTCTAGAGAATGTAAAATGAAAATTAGAAGACAGTGTGCCGTGTCTCTGACACACCTTGATTATTTACTCAGAGAGTTTTATAGAAAGAAATATTGTGGTCATGCTGATTCTACCCCTTAAAATCTTATTTATGTAAAGAGGTGTTGGTTGTGAATTTCATGTCATTGCCTACTATTACAAATAATGAACATCTTTAATAATGTTAATATGATAGGTAAGATATTAAAGTTAATTTTTTAAACCTCATATATTCTTGTCAAAATGAAAATCCAGATACTTTTATGTATTAATAACTAGGAGGAATCACGGCCCATTTTCCCATTGTTTTGGGTTATTTCCAGTTACCTGAATCGCCTGACTTAACCAAATTATGGGCTATAACGAAAAGCCTAAGGGTGTTGTGTCTATTCAAAATTCAGGTAGCTAAGTTAGAGGCAGAATCAGAACGAAAACTCAAGTTTCATGATTGAAGCCCAATGTCATAGGACACTTTTGCTTGTCCCCAGATTTATCTGAGTCTATCTTACTCTCTAGCATGGAGTTCTGATTGCTAAACTTCCTCTTAGGTGACTTCTTTCTAGCTTCACAGTCCTGTTCACCAAGTTTTTGAAAAAGTTTATGATTAACTTTATAAGATTTTTTAGGATGTTTTTGTTTAGGTCAAATATGAAAAATAATTCACATTAGCATTGCCCAATAGAATTTTCCGTGATGATGGAAATGTTCTGTATCTGTGCTTTCCACGGGTAGTCATTAGCCACATGTGGCTATGGGACACATGGAATGTGGCTGGTATACCTGAGAACGAAGTTTTTCATTTTACGTCATTCCAGTTTGTTTAAAATTAAATAGCCACATATGGCTAGGCCAGATTTAGATATTCTTAGTGAAGGGAAAGAATTAAGTAAAAGTAGACATTTTCACATGCATTGTTCTTGTGATTACTGTATTTGTATGTTTATGTAGGTTTGAGTTTTTAAAATTTTACTATCTTAGTGAATAAATCCATTTACAGGAAACAACTTAGTAATAGTTATTTGAAAGCTAAAGTATTATTTTAAATTCTTCTAATTTATGTAGTTATTGATAGACTAGTCTGCTGACCAACAAAATGATTTCACTTCAGTAGTATTTTGGAGTAGTTATGGTTAAATAATATTTAAAGTTTAAGCTTTTTATATTATGTGGAATACTTGACTGAACGCTTGTTTAAATCTTTTTATGATAGTCATACCTCAGAAGCCTCTGAAACAAAGAGAACTCCATAGGAAATAAAAGATATGCCTGATGATTATCTCTTCACTTTTTTCTTTTTTCTTATCCTCACCCAAGAACTTTTTTCCCCATTGCTTTTAGAGAGAGATGAAGGGAGAGGGGAAGGGAGAGAAACATTGATGTGAGAGAGGAGCAGCCATTGGTTGCCTCCCATGCATACCCGGACCTGAGATCCTAGTGATCCTAGAGCCTGAACCCAGACAGAGGATTGGGGATTGAACCCACAACCTAGGTACGTGTCCTGACTGGGAATCGAACCTGCAACCTTTTGGTTATGGGACGATGCTCCTACCAGCTGAGCCACACTGGTCAGGTCCCTTCACTTCTTTTTCTCCAATCTTTCTATATGACGAATTCCTGGTTTTGATCCATTAATCCTTTTCATAACAATCTAACCTCCCAGTCACTGTGTCATATTACCCTGTTTTATTAGCTTAACAGTATCTGAAATTTTCTTGTTTGTGAGGTGAAAATCTCTTTCCTTTGATTTCCCAGGACCTAGAACAAGGTCTGGTATGTAGTTTGTGTTCAATAATAAACTAATGTCACAAAGAAAACTAAAGAAAAAGAAAAGGACTCTGTGAGGAGTAAGGTAGATAATCTAGAGTAACATGCCACTTGGAGTCTGGGAATAGATGAGGTGAGGCTCAGCTTTTGTTTATTTACTTAGAGAATTATTTACTTGACAGGGTCGGTGTGGGTAATTTAAGGTGACTAGTTACGGTTTCATATAGAAATGTTTGTATGGGAACTCTTATTTTAAAAACAAAGTTTTGTCCAGACATACACATGTGTACCAACTAAATCCCACCGGCCTAAAACGCAATAGAGTTGACAAAATGGACAAAAAAATGTGAGAAAATATATCCACGACCAGTTTTGAGTACTGTATTTTTCGGACTGTAAGTCGCACTCCCCCCCAAATTTGGGGGGGGAATGGGGGTGTGTCTTACAGTCCGAATGCAGCTTACCTGGCTGTTCACATTTACATTGATGAAATATTATTTATGTTATTAAATATTTTACCACACTTTTTGCTTCAAAAATTTTTTCCTATTTTCCTCTAAAACCTAGGTGCGTCTATGGTCCGGTGCGTCTTATAGTCCGAAAAATTCAATTTAGCTTCATTTCCTAACCTTTTAGGCAGAGATTAAGAAATTCACTCAGTCATTTACATGTGATTGGTTGGAATGGAGAGAGCTGCCAAGACCTCATTTCTCTGTGTTGTTTTGCTTTACAATCCACGAGTGAGCGGCACTGGGTAGCCGTAGTCACTTTAACTGATGTAAGCAGTATTTGGCTGATATTGGTTTCAGTTGTCTGAGAGTAGTTGGAGATCAAATACATTCTTATGGTAAATATTTCCTATAGTAAATTTGTGATTTAATTCTGATTTTGAAATCCCAACGTGGTAAGTGTAGAAAGGACTTTATTTTTACTTATCTATTGCCAGATATATTTTTAAATAATTAACAATATTTTAAGATGTAAATGAAAGCCTTTTTATTTATGGAACTTACACATTATTTACCTTCATAAAATAAATTTCCATTTAGAGGTTTTTGGGGGTTTTTTTGGTACACCATTTCTGGAAGTACTATAAAACCAGGTCGATGCACAGAGTGGACCGAGCAAGCTCCTATTCCATCTCCCTGCTTCAAAAATGCATGTAATATATTGTCCTCAGATAAAGGACATATCCAATATTAAGCTGATAAGAACAAATACTATACTTCATCTTAGCCAAAAGTTGAGAAGTGATTTTCTTTTTTAACTGTGGCTAATATCGGTTTAAATGAACAGATGTTGAAAAATGGTTCTTATTATAATGCTGTTGTCACCACTGCAGTTCCCACCCCCATATTTTTGTGAAATCACCCACAAATCCATATGACCCAGAAGTTTTGGTTGTTAGAAATTAAAAGTCTTAAATACACTAAATATTTTAGTAGTAAAACAACCCATAACCTTTTTTCACTTAGCCAGTAAGTTTATTGTTGTCTTTATGTGAAAACAATCATCATAGAAAGGTGTGGTTGGTTTATTAGCTCTCAGCAGCCTGTTCCTGAGCTCTGAGGAAGCTTGCCTTCTTCTCAGCTGCCCGATCTTTCTCCTGCTGTTAGTTTGGTTTTGTGTTGGACAGATAAATAATCGTAGTACAGACACTTTCTAATTTTATTCATGACCGTTCTTAGGAAGGAAAAAGCAAATCTGTACAGTTACTTATAAATGCATGGCATTAACAAACAGCCTGTGGGATTTCAACAATGCTAATTACTTCATGATTATTCGTCCATATTAAAAAATTTCCATTGTTAACCCAACCCTGTGGCCCCTTAACTGTAGTACTCCTTTTGTTTTCAGTTGACTTGTCTAGTGCTAGTGTGCCAGGCGCTGCAGCTGGCCTGGGGATTCGGAGATGAAGTAAGTCCCATGTCCTCAAAGTAAACTTCCAGTCTTTATATTCTCTGGCATCTAAGTTGTTTATATTTCTCTAGATTAAGTAGTGTGCTTTCATTAAATACTTGTAATTCGGGATTGTAACATATCAAGAAAGGCCTTTCTAGTAATCTGGATCATTTGGAAGCTGTGATACTAAGCCTCGAAAGTTTGTAACAGAACTGAAAATCCTTTTTGGTAATGTAGGGAAGGAGCTCCTCTCCCTTCCCACAGGTTGGGGCTCTTTGTTTCCTACGCCTGAAAGTGTCTGAGCTGCCCTGCATCCTCTCTCTGCTCTCACATCCCCTAGCTTCTCGGCTCAGATGTTTTCCTTTGCCCTCTAGGGCGCTTGTCCCTTTCTGTCAGCAGGGCCTCTGTCTGCTCACCTCTTATCTCTAGCTCCCGGGACTAAACCAAATACAGGCGCTCAGTATGACATGAATAAATGACCCTTTCCAGGATTGGTGTCTGGGCCTCCTCTCCTGTGCTTTTCCTTGTGCTTTTCTGTCTCCAGTAATAATGTAACTTTATGACTGTAGGGACCATGCCTGAATTTTTATCCCTGTAACATTAGCGCTTAGCCCAGTGTCTCGAAAATAGTAAGTGTTCAGTAAATATTTGTTTTGTTAGAGAAGCCTGTGTAGGCTGGGGTGGGGACAACCTGGCTGTGACTTTTGGTCTCCTTCCCATTGCAGCAGTGGCAGAATGGGAAGGAAGGAGGAGCTGTGTGAACCCCGCCCAGCGCTGTTTCAGCATACAGAGGGCAATTAACAGACAGCAGCTGGTATCCAGAATTGATGTAATAAAGTATTTCACTGTTCTTTCTTCCACAGATGTTTTAAGGTCATGTTCACTTACACACACATGCATACCCTTCCTTTAGGTCAAGATGGCCCTTTACCACATGTTAAACGCTAGGGTCCATCCAGTATATGTAGAATGCTATGCCGGCAGAGGGAGGGTACTTGTCTTGGCTTCTTGGGGAGTGTGGTGTGAGGGGCAGTTTGGAGTAGTTTCTTGGAGTATTTTAACACATCTGAATAGAATCTTAAAGGATGAGTGGTTGAGGAGAGAAAATGCTAGACTGGTGGTGGACAAGGTGAGAAAGCTGAAGTAGCAGGAGAGGAGGCTGAACAGGTAGGTAGGGCCCAATCAGGAAAGGTCTTCTGCTTTTGGATTTTGTCCTAAGGCATGAAGAGCCATGGGAGATTATTAAGTATGTGGGGGGTTTCAGTTTTTCTTTTCAAGTGCTCCCAATACTCTACAGAGCAGATCGGAGCTGGACAGCTTTGGAAACAGGAAGAGTAGTTTGGAAGCTCTTGCTCGCTCTTACCCAGACGAAAAATCATGAGGCAGAACCAAGGAACATAGTACAGACTGGGAACATTTGCAAGAACGTTGGGGAGTTGGAACTCAGCTTTGTTTTATGCATTGCATTTGTCTTCTCCCAGTTTATGGGCTCGTCTTTTCACTTGTTTGTGTTGTCTTTCGGTACATGGTTTTTTAAATTAATATCGTTGAACTTACTACTTACTTCCTTTGTGTTGTACTCTTTATGTATTGTTTAAGAAATCCTTCCCCACGTTGAGTTCATAAAAATCTACTCCTGTTTTTTCTTAGACGTTTTTAAGTTTTACTTTTCATATGTTGTCTTTAAGCCCCCGGAGTTTGGTATATTACATGGTAAGAATCTAATTTTCTTTTTTCTATTTCGATAAGCCATTTTCCTAGTGCCATTCTTTAGATCTTCCGTTTTTTCCTCACCAGTCTGTAGTGCTGCTCCTGTTAATATGCTGAATTCCCATTCGGGCTCGGTCTGTGTCTGGGGTCTTACTCTGCTGCATTGTCTGCCCCTTTACCAGCACCTCATATTTTAATTACTGTGGCTTTGTAAGTATAAAGCTTTTTACGAACCCGCAACCTAGGTATGTGCCCTGACCGGGGACGGAACCTGCAGCCCTTTGGTGTACGGGACAATGCTCCAACCAGCTGAGCTGCCCGGCCGGGGCTATTGTGAGCACATTCAGTGTGTGTTCAAACCTTTAATTTTTTGAACAGATATTGTAGAGTTTATTGTTGAGAAACATATGTAATTGCTTTCTTGATTTCTTTTGGAGCATTTTTTTAAATAGATGGGATTCATATGCATACAATTCATCCCTTTAAAGTATACCTTTCTGCAGCTTCATTATCCCCAGAAGAGATCCCATGTCCATTAGCAGTCATCCTCCACTCCTTCCTCCTCCAGCCCCAGGCAGCCTCGGGTCTTTCTGTCTCTACAGATTTTTCTGTTCTGGACCTTTTGTATAAGTGGAAATGTGCAGTAGGTAGCTTTTTTGAGAGCATTCTTATATAAACTGAGTACAATTTATAGATTAGCAGGACATTCTGCAGGAATGTTACTGTGTCTTTTAAAAAGTATGACCGGAATACAGTGCCTTAGTAGGGGCAAAAGAAGAACACATACCACCAAGATTTATTTCTGCTTTATTTCCATTATTTAAGCACGAGATTCACGTTTTACTTCTCCTTCATTTATTGAAGAGAATGGTCAGTTTTCATGCTTTTGCTTAGTTCCTCAATGAGCAAGCGAATGTCCTGTAGCAAATCCTATTGTAGAAGAGTATCTTCTGTTGACACATTTTGAGTTTATTTTACATAGACAAAGTGAGAACTCTGATTTGGATGCATGTTGTCGGTAATTGTATAAAAATGACATGATTTACTTTATATCTGGGTAGATAAGTGAGTAAAATCATGTGAAAATATAAAAGGAATATATTCTCATCTGACTTATCTTTTAAAGCAAGTAGATTTTAATGCAGAAATTAGTCAGCAGCCTACAGTTCTTTTTAAAAGGCTACTTTGGAAAGTACCTTTAAGTCAAGATACCCAGATACGGTTTACTAATTTAAAACACCTTACATACTCTAAGCCCTTTGTGTCACTTGGAGAATTTATATTTTATTAATATAATTGCTGAAAATTAGTTCAGAAAAGAAAATGTTTTCCTCTAAATCATAGCATTAGTCTTTCAAAGAGTTAGCCTCAACCGAAATGTAGTAAACCTCTGTAAAGGGTTCAAAAGTTTGACCAGTAGCCTTTTCAAACCTTACAAACTTGACACCCTCAATTCTTATTTAAAAAGTCATAAGGAAACTGAAAATTTGTTAAGTACCTCTAGAGTTAGTATCGTTACATAATGGCCTCAAAGTCAGAGGTCCAAGCATTTGCGAATTTGAGGGGAAATGCTCAAATTTTAGTCAAATAATTAGCTTTTATACCACTGTAGTTAAAACTTTTATGGATAGCTGTAACTACCAACTGGATGACACTTGGATGGTGTTAAAAGCACTTTCTTTTGTTTGTGGATAAAATAGTAAATCTTGTAATCGAATACGGTTTTTGTTCCCTCGAAGGATAAGATTATCTCAAGACAAATGGAACAACCGCTTCATTTGTAAAGTTGTTTATATTTTCTTGACAAAAACTCCAAGCAGGTTCCTTTTTGTTTGAAAGGTTGACATAGAGTTGAGTAGTCACTGTGCCAAATTCAGTTATTGTTCTTTGTGTGGAGCAGAGCTAGGTTAGATGCTATCAATTTTAGCTGCTTTCAGTGAATAAAAGGTAAACATTGCCGTTGATTTCCTTTTTGGTAGTATAGAGGTGTGGTCAAGTTCTTAGAACCAAGAGGTTGATTTTTTTTTTCCGTAACCCCCATCTTCACACCCGATTTTTTTACTGTTGTTATTAAACTGTAAAAAGGCATGTGATGGAAGAATATTGATTTTTTTTTTTTTTAGTGTAATTTGCATCTTGTTCATCCTTAATGGCAGTTTGTGTTTGCTGATCTTTAAATGTGTGTGTTTGGGCTCTTTAAAAATATTCATCTGTGTGTGTGTTTCCCTGCCATTGAGTCAGCTCTGACTCCTGGTGACTCTGAGGGAACGAGTGGCGTCCACAACGCCCTGTCCCGTCCCGAACGGCCCTGCTCAGCTCCAGTGGACTCATGCCTGTGGCTTCTTCGATGGAGCCAGTGCATCTCCACCTTGGTCTTCCCCTTTTCCGGCTGCCTTCTGTTTCTCCCAGCAGTATCGTCTTTTCCAAGGAAACCTGCCTTCTCACGATGTGCCCGAAGGAGGGCGGCTTCAGTTTTGTCATTTTTGCCTCCAGTGATGTTTCAGGCTTAGTTCACTCTAGGATGTGACTGGCTGTCTTTCTGGGGGTCCGGGGTGTCTGTAGAGCTCTCCTCTAACACCATATTTCAGATAAATCACTTTTTTTCCTATCAGCCTTCTTTCCTGTCCAGCTTTCACATTTGTACCTGGTAATTGGGAATATGAGGGTATGAGTAAACTTAGCCTTGGCCTCTAATGACACAACATTGCTCTTGGTGACCTTTCCTCCATTGCTGCTTGCTCTTTCGAATCTCAGCCTCTTCTTGATTTCTTAGCTCCTTACTTCCATAAAGGATGAATGGCTAGCACTTTTAAATAGGCATGATAAAGTAGAATAACATACTTCTAATCTTTTTTAACAATACACTGTTGTTATTACATTATTAACAATTAAATAATTTTTAAATTATGAAAGCCAGATGGGCAATACCGGTAGGTCACTCTGATCATATAATTAAATTAAAATATGAATAGAACACGGAATCAAAAAGAAAGGAGTCTCTTTTAAAACCCTGGCATTCGGGGATTTTAGCATTTTTCCTACAGTTCAAGCATTGTTTTCAAGGTTTTTTTATAGAGGCTCTGGTTTCACTCTTGATAACCTATGTACTGAAAATAATGGGCCATGTTTTTTTAAAAGTTAACTCCTCCCCCCCATTATTTTCTTTGTGTAGATTTGAGGGGAAAATAATAAAATGAAAATCTCCCTTCAATCTGTCATCAAGACATCTTCGTACTCAGTCGTTAAAGATGAGTCATAGCTGAAGTTTTTCAGGGGGATATGTGTGTAGGTACTAAATTCGCTTCAATACGGCTTCTGATTTTCAAACATTAAGTGATCATTCAGTTAGAAATGAGTGCATTAATATATTTGATAGCTTTATCTTGTTACACCTCAAAGAATGTATACTTAAGCTTGGCTTTATATACTGAATTTAGATTTTTTTTGCTTTAAAACAAAATGACCCCGAATTTTTCAACAGTGTCTTAAATTTTTCTTTTTGAATGTTTTGCCACAGAAATCTTCAAACAGTAAAAATGCCAGGTTTTCAAGAACCAGCATAGCTGATTTCATTACTGCAGACTGTGTGCATGCCTTCTCTTCCTGTTACTATAGAAACACATGCAGACTGTGGATTTATCATAAATCATGAGAAATGTTTCTTGGAACAGTTCACAAAAAGAAACATCTGGATCCCTTGTTTATCCTGGGGTAAAGGAAGATTGCCCTCTCCTTTACTATTGTGGAAATCACATTATATTCTACTATTTAGCTGTAACAATTCTAATGTTGATATTTCAGGTATGCTTGGCATTTTAGTATTATTGATTATATATATTTTTTAGTATGATTGATTATAATAGAAGAGGTTTGGAAAATAAAGATTAATATTCATGCCAATTCAATTAACTATGATGGAAAATGTTATGTTGGATGCTTTCACGTTCTGCATTTCAGATTTACAGTATTAATGACACTAGGATTGTAAAGAGATATGCTTATATGGAGGTTTTTTTAACATCTTTTGTCTTTCATTGGGTTAATAGACTCTCCCTGGAAATTCACTTGACTGCATGCCAGTTTCTTGGTGCTTTAAGCCTTCGTGGTTGGAGAATCTCAGTAGTGGTGAGGGAAGCAGTTATCAGTCAGAGTTTGCCGAGGACACTACCTGAGAATATAACTGCATTTATATTCTCTTTCATTCTATGTGGAAAGATCCTCAACAACTCTTCAAAGTATTTCATTTCTATGTAGTAACTCCCTTAAGTTTATATTGTTCAGTTTAAAAGATTCCTTAAACCTCTCTCTGAGCATTGGCTTTGGGTTCCTGGAGAACATGGATGAAAAAAAATTACTTCCTGCTCTTAAGAAAACCACATAAACAGGTTGTTTCATGATTAATTCTAAGAGTCCTGCATAGTGTATCTTAATAACACAGGAAAGTTACTCAGACTAGCCTACTGCTTAAGTTGCTACTTCTTGGAGATGACTTTTTGAGCTCAAAAGATGGTTAAAGGTCAGGGCAAAAAATATATACACATATATATGTCACAAGGCATATTAGGCACCGGAGATAGCATTAGTGAAAAGGCGCAGTGGTGTAAAACCATAGTGGGTACAGCAGTTCCCAGTAATTTAACATTGCTAGTGCAGAACTGACCTGAGGTTGGACACAGGCAGAGCCCTTGCTTGGGGGGCCTGAAGGCTCCGTTGGTCAGGATGCTTGGGCTTTCTGTAGGAATCACTGAAGAATTTCGGTAAGGAAAGTGTTTGGTTAGATTTATAAATTAAGTAACCTAGGAATGCATTGAAGGGGTAGATGGGTCTGAAAACAAAATAGGCAGTTTACGTGACAACTTAGAACCATTTCTGATTTCAGAAAGCTGGAATAATGATAGCAACATGAGGAATTTTGATATATAATAAAAAATAAAGTTTTCTCTTATGGAGAGGAGACTGATGGTAAACACAGAAAAGTAAGTATATATAGTAGTAATTCTATAAAGTAGAATCCAGCAACATGTATGGTCTACCAAATAGAATTGTTCATTTTGAGAACCTGTTAAACTGACTTAAACTATACATTTAAGATACCATGAATACATAATTAGTATGTGTAGCCTCAAGCTGTTCATCTGAACCACGTGACATGCCTTTTTTTTTCCTTTAAATTTCATTGCTAATATTTCAGTTCAGGATTCTATAAACTTTTCTATTATCATTTGCCTCATGAATCAGTTGGTAAATAAATAATAGCCTTAAATCTTTAGTTGGTAATTTTCAACTTTCTTCCTTTAAAACTGTTTATAGACAGCTTCAACAAAATTAAGAAAAAGTATTGATTTATTTATTTATTTTTAAAAAATCTAGAAACATTGGTCAGAGGAAGAATTTGTTACAAGTTCTTTGCCTTTGGTGGATTTATTTATTTGGAAGTACATGTTAGGATGGGTGGGAAGCCTAGTATGATTATGTCTCCCACCACATGGTTAGCTCAGAGGAGTGGCTTGAGGAAGAGTGAAGTATAAAGTGCAAATATTTTGTTTCTGTTGCTATTTACTTTACGTACTTAGGGATTGTAGGGAATGAGCTTGCTTTAGCCAGCCAGGGCTGTGCAGCAGAGTACCTGTGTTGGGCACCTCCACTGACAAGGCATCTGACTGTGGGCAAGTTACTCAGTCCTGCTCGCCTTCACTTTTCATTTGTGCAATAAGGGTAGTAATAGTATTCCCTCAAAGGGGTGTTATGAGGAATAAAGTAATATAACAGATGTGAAGCATTTAGGATAGTATTGAGACATAGTAAGTCCTCAAATGTTAGTCATTATTATTACTTTAGTAATACAGAAAAATTAAAATGCAATCATACTTCAGTACCCATCCGCTTCAGAACTTGTCAAACCCTGCAGTCATTGCATTTTGATGAGAAAAAAATGTTTCCGTCCTTGGCGCTTGCTCAGGACTTGTCACACTTGTTAGAACTTGTGTGAGTCACGACTCCACCCTGCAGGAGAAAATGCTCCATAGATCGGTACTCGTCACTTTCAGGTCTTGTCACCAGTTCTGGAATGAATTAACAGTGAGTGCCGAGGTACCACTGGATACCATCTGTATCAGGGACTTACTAAGGGCAAAGGTATGAGAATATTTGGTGTCTTGTACTACGTGGTTTTAAAATTAGTGGGTTAAAAACACCTAAATCCACATCCTGCCTGTCTTGCATGGTCTAAGTGCTTTCTTAGTGAACATTGTTCTTCTCAAATGTCTGTTATAATGGTAACACTGTTTAATGCTTTTTTGGTTGTTATTTTTTAATTTTATTTTACTTTATTTTTATTGATTATACTATTACAGTTGTCCCAATTTTTCCATTTTTGCACCCCTCCACCCAGCACCCCCACTCTCTCTGCTAATCTCCCATCCTTTGTTCATGTCCATGGATCACGCATGTAAGTTCCTTGTCTACTCCATTTCCTATACTTGCTCTTAACATCCCCCTGCCTATTCTGTAACTACCAATTTGTACTTCTTAATCCCTCCACCTTTTTCTCCATTCCTCTAGACCCCTCCCACTGACCACCATCCCAGTGTTCTCCATATCTATGATTCTGTTTCTGTTCTGTTTATTTGCTTAGTTTGTTTTTTAGATTCAGTTGTTGATAGTTGTATATTTATTGACATTTTAACGATCATATTTTTTACCTTCCTCCTTTTCTTTAAGTCCCTTCAACATTTAATATAATAATAGTTTGGTGATGATGAACTCCTTTAGCTTTACTTTGTCTGGGAAGCACTTTTCTCTGTCCTTTCATTCTAGATCATAGCTTTGCTGGATAGAGTAATCTAGGTTGTAGGTCCTTGCTTTTCATCACTTTGAATACTTCTTGCCAGTCCCTTCTAGCCTGCAAAGTTTCTTTTGAGAAATCAGCTGACAGTCTTATGGAAACTCCCCTGTAGGTAATTATCTGCTTTTCTCTTGCTGCTTCTAAGATTCTCTTTCCTTAACCTTTGGCATTTTAATTATGATATGTCTTGGAGTGGGCCTCTTTGCATTCATCTTGTTTGGGGGAGGGACTCTGTGCTTCCTGGACTTGCATGTCTATTTCCTCCATCAAATTAGAAAAGTCTTTCATTATTTTTTCAAATAGATTTCCTATTTCTTGCTCTTTCTCTTCTTCTGGCTCTCTTATGATGTGAATGTTCGACCTCTTGAAGTTGTCCCAGAGGCTGCTTAGACTATCCTCATTTTTTTGGATTCTTTTTTCTTCTTGTTCCGATGGGTTGTTTTTTGCTTCCTTATGTTCCAAATCATTGATTTGAATCTCAGCTTCGTCTGCTTTACTGTTGTTTCCCTGTAAATTGTCCTTTATTTCAATTAATGAATACTTCATTGAGGACTCATAGATTGCTTGTCTTCATTTTGTTTAGTTCTTTTTCTGGAGTTTTGTTCTGTTCTTTCATTTGGGCCATGTTTCTTTGTTTCCTCACTTTGGCAGCCTCCCTGTGTTTGTTTCTATGTACTAAATAGAGCTGCTTTGAATCCAGGTCTTGGTGCATGGCCTAATGTAGTAGGTGTCCTGTAGGGTCCAGTGGCACAGCCTCCCCTATAACCCAAGCTGGACACTTGAGGTGCACCCTTCGTGTGGGCTGAATACACCCTTCTCTCGTAGTTGAGCCTTGATTTCTGTTGGCAGGTCAATGGGAAGGATTTACCCAGGCCAATCAGCTGCAAAGATTGACTGTGACCACTGATTACCAACGTCTTATCTTCTGTGATGCAGGGTCAGGGTGGTAGTGCTCTGATGTGGTCTGTAGCTGTCCACTGGGTGCACAGGCTCTGGAGTTTCCCAGGTGGTGCAGACCAAGGTCAACCCACACCTGTGTTTTGCTTGGGGCCACCCCGACTGGGCTATAAAGCAATCTGAGAAGGCTGCTACTTGTGTTGGGCTTGGAGATTCCCAGGCGAAGCCAAGCTGTGAATTTAGGCTGGCTGCTGCTAGTGCTGGGCCTGGGGCCACTTAGCAAGTGTTAGGGGGCCTAAGGGCTTATTGAGGCCTGTTGTGCTTGTTTGATAGGATTTACAAAGTTTTGAAGCATGAGCCAAGACCAGCCATTCGTATGGAAAAGGCTCTGTTAATAGCTTGGGTGGGCCAGTAAGTTGGGTGGGATGGAATCTCAGGGGACCTCCAGGGTGGAGCAAAGAATGTTAGCCAGGTTGATGGAGTCTCAGATAGGCACCTGCCTGCCAGCTCTGAGGCTCTGTGGGGAAGGGTTCAGAAAAGGGACAGTGGCCCCTGCCCGCCTTTCAGTCTTGGAGAAAGCTGTCCCTTAGCTCTCACCTTGATGCCAGTTACTTCAGTTCCTCCCTGTATGCCACTGGTGTCTTTCAAACTGCTACCCTGGTGCTGGAGCTCAGAGGGATTGAGTGTGAGTAAGTCTGTTGGTTAAGAGGAACTGCTTGGGACTCCAGAAGTTTCTTCTACCTACTCAGTCCCTGCTGGTTTTTACAGCTAGACATTTTGAGGACATATCTTCCTGGCACTGAAACCCTGGGCTGGGGGGCATGGTGTGGGACTGGGACTCCTTGTCCCAAGATATCCCTCCTGAATTTTTATCCACTACACATGGATGTGGGACTAGCCCAGTCCATGTCTCCAACCCTCCTACTAGTCTGGATGGATGTGGTTTCTTTAATTCCATGGTTGTCAGACTCCATTCAACTCAGTTTCTAATGGTTCTGAGTGATGGTTCTGTAATTTAGTTGTAATTTTTTAAAAGATTTTATTTATTTATTTTTAGAGAGATGGAAAGGGAAGGAGAAAAAGAGGGAGAGAAACATCAGTGTGTGGTTGCCTCTCATGTGCCCCCCCCTCCACCGGGGACCTGGCCCGCAACCCAGGGATGTGCCCCCAGACTGGGAATGGAACCAGCAACACTTCGGTTTGCAGGCCCCCCACTGAACCATGCCAGCCAGGGAATAATTTAGTTGTAATTTTGATGTGGTTGTGTGAGGAGGCGAGCCATGTTTACCTATACCACCATCTTGGCTGGAAGTCCCCTGTTTAATTCTTAGTCACCTCCTGTTCCGCAGTGTTCATTACTCTTTTATAAGTCCTGCATAAAATATTCTCTAGTCTATTATACTATTGTAAATGCCTTTAGGTCAGAGTTCAAGTTTTTCACAAAATCTGTTGCCCAGCATTGCACTCGATAATAATAACCAGTAGGTATTATTGAGCTCTAACTATATGTAGGCACCATCTGAAGTACTGCTCACAGATTAATCTTAATTCTTACAACAACCCCAGGTAAACAAAAAATTATAAGTATGTACCTATGGTTTCTTGATAAGGAAACTGGGATCTGGCAGTTTGCTTCTGAGCCTCTGCTCGCTGGAGAGCCCCCTAGTGCTGGGAGGTCGTAACTGTGGTGTCAGGCAGCACGTCTGCTTTTGGGAGGCCAGACTCCAGTGATTATCAGAATCACTATAAAGGAATTTAGTTATAGTCCTAACATAGCTTTTTTTAAAAAAATGATCAGAACTGCCTTCTTGATTGTATTATTTTATTATTTGGAGGGAGAATATGAAAAAGTGTGGCTCTGTTCCCTTTATAGTAATTTTAACAGTGTGGACCATTTGGCTTAGTTGGTGTAAATATGGTGTTAGGATTTAATGCAGGCTTTACCACTTCCCCCTAATCAAATTGTTTATTTCCCCAATTTTTTATTTTTCACATTTTCAAAACTTTAAGAAAGTTTAAAGACTGTTACAGTCCACACTTGGATCAGCCAGTTGCTAACATTACGCCTCCTTTGTTTTGCTCTCGGTGCACGTCCTTTAAACCCCTAAACCACGGAGAGTCGCGGCTCCCGTGACGCTGCACTGGTTCGTTCTCGCACAGAAGCAACGCTGTTGGCATTGTTGAGTCGCCAGTTCAGATTTAAAATTTTCAGTTTTCTCCAAAATATTTGTATTTTTACCTATGGTGTGTGTTTAAATTGAGGATTTAATCAAAGTTTGTGCGTTGAATTAGGTTGTCTAAACCTGTCGTTTAAAAATTAGAATAGTCTTTCCACCATTGCTATTGGAAGAGCTCAGGCCAGTTGTCTAAAAGAATGTTTTACGTTTTGGATTTGTCTGGTTGTTTTCTCATTTTGAGATTCCGTTTAGCTCTGTATAATTTGGGGGATTTATCTGGAAGCTGATCTCGTATAATGACAGCAATAAGAACCAAACATACAGGTTGCATCTTGTCAAATGTCAATATTTAACTTGCCTTCGATTTGGAAGTTTAAAGAACTTTTGCATTCTACCTGTAGAGTTGCCCCATGTGTATTTACAGAATTTTAGAGTATACTCTTCTTGTGTCGGTGAGCTATACATTTTGTCTCAGGGTCAAAGTAGAGTAATGTTTCAGTTCTTAAACTCTGTGTAAAGAAATGATTTCTAACATCAACGTTATCAGTGTTGCATGTTGGTTAGGATCACAGACGCTAAAACCAGACTGCTTTGATTATAGCCCAGCTCTGTCATTTAAGGACTGACCTTTTCCATTTAAGCAAGTCATGTAACCTCTCTGTTCTCTCTTTCCCTTTCTATAATGGGAACTAATGTTAATATCTACCTGAAGGTTGTTGGGAGGATTAAATGTAGTATGGTATGTAAAGCATTTAGAATGGTTTCTGGCATATACTGTGCATGATTTAAGTGTTGGCGGTAATTATTATAGAAGAGCTGAGTCCTCTTAAAACTTGTAGCCGAGGGAAGTGGAAGTTGTATAGTGGTAAAAATCATGGGCTTTAGAGTCAAACATGCTTAGATTCAAATCTTAATTCTGCCTCCTAAATCTTTGTGGTTTAAGTAAGTCATCTAATCCCTCTGAAACTCAGTTTCTTTTTACCTGTGAACCAGGAGTCATGATGCATATCTTACAGAGTTGTTATGAGAAATAAGTGAGGAAATGTATAAAGTGCTTGGCCCAGAGTAGATGATAAAAAAATGAGAGTGCTTTGTGATGCCTCCCACCCCGTGTCTCACTGTAGAGCAGTATGAGCATTTTGATTTCTTGTATGCATTTGTTTGAAATTTTAGAACTTCTAAAATTTTTTCCATTTGCTAACAGCACAATAAGCAACAGTTGTTTAATTGGGTACACCTTTAAAGGTGTATTGTCTCCTTTTTTCCCCTCCTCTTCCCTTTCCTGTTTTCGGTTATTAGCCTTATTATGGTAAATCTTACTAGACCAAGATGGTAGACATTATTGTTTTTTGAACCTGTAACTTTTAAAAAGATTTTACTTATTTATTTATTTTTAGGGAAAGGGGAAGGGAGTGAGAACGAGAGGGAGAGAAACATCGATATGAGTGAGAAACATCGATTGGTTGTCTCTTTTACATGCCCTGACCAGGAACCAAACCTGTAACCCAGTCTTGTACCCTGACCGGGAATTGAACTGGTGACCTTTCCATTTGTGGGACAACACCCAACTGAGCCACACCAGTCAGGGCAAGATGGTAGACGTTATTAATCAGTCACAGAATTGAACTAGCTGTAGTCTCAGAATCCTTCTTCATAGTATTCCAGATAGCTACAATGAGTTTATAAGACTTCATACGGTAGTGAAATCCCCTCTGCCTTAGAGCTTTCTAGAAGAAATGTTTGTGGGATTATCAAAATAGTATCTGGACTGTCCATTAATCCTCTGTCTTGAGACGTGAGCTTGTCAAACCTTACAACAAAGCAGAGTGGTTTTAAGGCATTTCCTAACAGATGCTTATCTATATTATAACATTCTTACATCATGTGGGCATCTTCAGATATCTTCTGGAGGACGGTGCAATAACTCTAAGAGTGTAATGTGATAACTACAATTCAAAGACCATAATGCAGTGACTCAAACTAGGGTTTGCATCAGAATCAGGTAGAATGTGGTCTTAAAATCCTCATGCTCTCGCCCTCACCCCAGATTTACTGTCTCAGCCTGATCGGTAGGTAGACCTTCACATACACGCTTTGTGCAAGTAACCCAGATGATTCTTCCATTTATACCACCACTTAAAAACAACTAGATACTGGCAAGAGCATAGAGAATCAAACATCTTCCCACACTATTGGTGTGAGTGTAAATTGCTGTAGTACAGCCTACAGAACAGTTTTTCAGTACCAAGATTTCGGATCTGTCCCATAGGAATACGTATATGCACAAAGATACAATTTCAAAAAGTGTCCTGTAGACCTGCCTGTTCACGATATCAAACAATTGTGAACAACTAAATGAATTTCATTACACACATAGTTAAATACATTCTGGTAGATACCATAGTTGTTTCCAGTGCAACCATTTAAAGAATGAAGCATGTATGAAAATTATACATGCAGATGTAGAAAGATATCTAGGATATCTAAAGTTGAATGAGCAAGTCTCAGAATAAACCCTATTTTAGAATTTTACATATAAGTATGTGAAGAAAGATTTGGAAGAATTCCCAGCAAGGTGTTTACAATACTTACTCATGACAGAAGAATAGGGATGATGAAGGGGGAGAGCAATAGGCATTTTTACTTTTGCATTTATAGTACTTGAATTAAGATTTTGCTATTTTTGTAATAAAAAGGACCACTGGACAGAACACGAATGATTTAAAGGAAGCTTTGTGGAACCTAATTTATATATGTCCATAGTGCTTATGTTGCAAATAGCAGGTTTAACATGAGAATGATAATCTCTAATGGGAAACAAAACTATTTTGCATGTTTATAAAGAGGATGAAATTTGTTACTAAAGTTATTGTGAAAGTATTTGAGTTTTAAGCATATAAGAATTTAAGACTAAAAAAGTTTTTGTCCTGTGTCACAATTATATTGGCTACCTGTTTTAAAAACATTTAGCATCTCTGCATACCTGGATATGAAAATTGGGTTCAGAATATTTTCAAGATTTTACTTACTTACTTATAGAGAAAGGGAGGGAGAAGGAGAGAAACATTAGTGTGTGGTTGCCTCTCCCACACCCCCAACTGGGCGCCTGGCCTGCATCCCAGGAATGTGCCCTGGCTGGGAATTGAACCAGCGACCCTTTGGTTCGCAAGCCAGCACTCAGTCCACTGAGCCACACCAGCCAGGGCTGGTTCAGAATATTGTAATTTAATCCTTTTTCAGTTGATTAGCTTTTCACTTGCAAGGATATTAACGCTTTTTAATTTCCTCTTTTAAAACTTTAGGCCCGATGAGAGAAAGGGAAAGTTAAGGATGCTGGAGCAGAACAATGGATTTCTCTTTCTCTTTCATGCAAGGGATCATGGGAAACACAATTCAGCAACCACCTCAACTCATTGACTCCGCCAACATCCGTCAGGAGGATGCCTTTGATAACAACAGTGACATTGTTGAAGATGGTGGCCATACACCATATGAAGCTACCTTGCAGCAAGGCTTTCAATATGCACCTACAACAGAAGATCTTCCTCCACTCACAAATGGCTATCCACCATCAATCAGCATGTATGAAACTCAAACCAAATACCAGTCTTATAATCAGTATCCCAATGGATCGGCCAATGGTTATGGTGCAGTTAGAAACTTTAGCCCCCCTGACTATTACCATTCAGAAATTTCAAACACAAGACCACATGAAATTCTGGAAAAACCTTCTCCTCCACAGCTACCACCTCCTCCTTCGGTACCACAGACTGTGATTCCAAAGAAGACTGGCTCACCTGAAATTAAACTAAAAATAACCAAAACTATCCAGAATGGCAGGGAATTGTTTGAGTCTTCCCTTTGTGGAGACCTTTTAAATGAAGTACAGGCAAGTGAGCACACAAAGTCAAAGCATGAAAGCAGAAAAGAAAAGAGGAAAAAAAGCAACAAGCATGACTCATCTAGATCTGAAGAGCGCAAGTCACACAAAATCCCCAAGTTAGAACCAGAGGAACAAAGTGTAAGTTGAAACATCTTTTTGAGAAATTTTGTAATATTTCACATTTACTGGAAGTCCTAGAGATATTTTTCAGTTTTTCTCTCTTTAAATATTTCTGATAACTTCTTCTAATTCCTAGCAAGGAGCTTTGGATATTATAAACAGGTGCTGAGAAAATGTTTGTTACATTATTAAACTGAAGCAGTATTTTAAAAACGTGGGACTAAGAACTTGCTTCTTATGTTTCTTTGTCTAATCCCTCAACTTTATTTTTATTTATTTCTAATAAACTTGTTCCTGGAGTTGAATAGAAAAGGCAAAGAGAAAATGGTTAATTTTTTTTTAATGATTTTAGTTATTTATTTTTTGAGAGAGGGGAAGGGAAGAAGAAAGAGAGGGAGAAAAACATCAGTGTATGGTTGCCTCTCGTGCGCCCCCTCCTGGGGACCTGGCCCAGGCATGTGCCCTGACTGAGAATTGAACCTGCGCCTCTTTGGTTTGCAGGCGGGCACTCAATCCACTGAGCCACTGTAGCCAGGGCTAATTATTATATTTTTTTATCAAGTTGGACCAACCTTTGCCAGTAGATCCTAGATTTAGCACTCATTACTAATGTGTTTGCTACAAAATAACCTGAAGTAATAGAGAAACTCTTTATTAAAATCAAAGTTTGTTTTCCTATATATTGATTAAAACTTCAAGTGGAGTTTTTATAAAAAGCCATTCTTCTTAGGTAACTTAAGATGCATGCTGTTGGATTTTTTTTTTTTTTAATCTTGATTTTCAGTTGATTGGTTTAAATCAGGATTTAGACAGACCACATGTTGTATCTGGTAGATATGTTCCTCAGGACTTCTTAAATCTACAGTTTACCCTTACTGCTTTTTTTCTCACAGTGTATTGAATAAAGAAACTGGGTATTTGTCTATCAGAGGGGCCCATATTCTGGAGTTTGTTGATCACATCCCAGTGGTGTCATTTAACAAGTTTTGTACCCAGTATTTCCTGTAAACTGGTAGTTAGGTCTAGAGACTTGCTCTCATTTAAGTTTTTGGTTCATGTTTACACAAACTCTTTGTTGGTGTCATTCGCCAGTGGGAAGAACTGTGGAGCACCTAATCTTGTGATCCCTCATGTAGCTTGGGCACCTTCAGGCATGGTTTTTTTTTACGTTTTTTAAATTTCCATTCTCCCACTCCCTCCCTTTTGGCAACTATCAGCTTGTCCTCTGTATTTATGGGTGTATTTCTGTTTTGTTTTGTTTGTACATTTTCTTTTAAAAGTCCATATATATGTGAGATTATATGGTATGTCTTTCTCTGTCTTATTTCACTAAGCATAATACTGTCTGGGTCCATCCGTGTTGTCACAAATGGCAAGATTTCATTCTTTTTCATTGCTGAATAATATTCCTGTGTGTGTGTTCATTCATCTACTGATGGACATCTAGGTTGCTTTCATATCTTGGCTATTACTAGTAATGATGCAGTGAACATAAGTGTGCATGTATCTATTCAAATTAGTGTTCTTGTTTTCTTGAAACAAATGCCCAGAAGTAGAATTGCTGGATTATATGGCAGCTCTGTTTTTAATTTTTTTGAGGCATCTCCACCCTGTTTTTCATATGGCTACACTAAGGTGCAATCCCACCCAGTACACAGGAGTTCCCTTTCGCCGCCGCCTCTCCAGTACTTGTTCATTGTTCATTGGTCACAGCCATTCTGACAGGTGTGAGTTGATATCTCGTTGTGGTTTTAATTTGCATTCCCCTGATGATTAATGATGTTGAACATCTTTTTATGTGATTGTTGGCCATCCTTATGTCCTTTTTAGAAAAATATCTGTTCAGATCCTCTGCCCATTTTTTTTTTTTAAAGATTTTATTTATTTATTTTTAGAGAGAGGGGAAGGGAGGGAGACAGAGAGGGAGAGAAAGAGCAATGTATGGTTGCCTCTCACGTGGCCCCCTGGGGGACCTGGCCTGCAACCTAGGCATGTGCCCTGACTGGGAATCGAACCGGGACCGCTTGGTTCCCAGCCCGCGCTCAATCCACTGAGCTACACCAGCCAGGCCCTCTCTGCCCATTTTTTAATTGGATTGATTTGTTTGGTGTTAAGTTTTACCAGTTCTTCATATATTTTGGATATTAACCCCTTATTGGAGATATCATTTGTGAATATTTCTCCCATTCAGTAATTTGTCTTTCATTTTGTTGGTGGTTTCCTTCACTGTGCAAAACCTTTTTAGTTTGATGTAATCCCATATGTTTAGTTTATTTTCTTTTGTCTCCCTTACTCAAGGATTTATATTAAAAAAGATATTGTTAAGAATGATGTCAAAGAGTTAACTCTCTAGGTTTTCTTCTAGGAGTTTTTAATATCTCTGAGCTTTCAGTATGAATTTTCTTAATAATAATAATAGGCATATAACAAATCAATTATAGCTTGAATGAAGAGTTTTTAGTTAGTATTCTAATACATGGTAGGAATTAAAGGTGTTTTCCAGACTTTGATTTGGGAATAAACAAATATTTATTTATCAACAGCTGTCTGCTTTTACATTTGGTATACCTTAATAAGTTAATTTTATCTTACGTTCAAAGAACTGTTTACTTCTTACAAAGTCGCCTTTTTTTTTTTTTTTTTTTAAGATTTTAATTTTCATTTATTTTTAGAGAGAGGGGAAGGGAGGGAGAAAGAGAGGGAGAGAAACAGCAATGTATGGTTGGTCGCCTCTCACATGGCCCTCACGGGGACCTGGCCCGCAACCCAGGCATGTGCCCTGACTGGGAATTGAACCGGGACCGCTTGGTTCCCAGCCCGCGCTCAATCCTCTGAGCTAACCAGCTAGGGGCTCAAGTCGCCTTTTCCATGGTAGCCAAGTTCCAGTACTTTATACAGCTCAGATCTTTTTGTGGAGTAAAGGTCACACTGCTTCTACACCCTCACAAGTTCCAGTGTGATACTTCAAGGTCTTTGTTAATTTTTCTATAATTTTCTTGTTTACTCATTTAATAGGTATCAGTTGAGTACCTACTGTGTGCTGGACTTTTCTCAGAATTGAAAATAAGGCAGTGATTGAAAAGTGAAGATGCCAGCTTTTGGTGTGCTTCTGTTCTACTACGTATGCATATAAGTTCAAATATTATGAAGCATTAAGTCTTATGAAGGAAATAAAACTGGGTAAAGAGATAAAGAGCGATTAGAGACACTTTACGGCTCTTCAGAACCATAATAGCTAAAGTTCTGTAAGAACTGTAAAATGAATCTGTAAAAATGAAGGTTGTGGAACTAAATGGTTTCTGAAATGTCTTTTAATTTCTTATGTCGTTTATTAAATGCCCCCCACAGAACTTAGCTCACATAGTATCTTATATTGACTGTTCATTAATTAAACGAATAAATGAAAGGAGAAAAGTTAACTTTTTGCACTCCAGGTACATCCACTGTAGCATTTCGTCCTCAATCTGAAATGAAATGATACGTGATGCGCTGTGATTCTTGGGAATCACAAAAACGCACAAAACCTGAGTTTGGTTTCAGCTTTGTTCCTGGGAGCTGACTTGCTGGCCATCTCCCTTTTGCTCTAGAGATTCTGGCAAGTAGGAGAGTATCCAGTTTTATTTAATAGGCTAGACTTTTTGCTTTTATTGATAAAATGAGATAAAAATATATCTCAGAATAGAAATAGGGCTGGAGGCAATGGAGGCAGGATAAGACAGGCTGGTTTTCATACCTGTTTTTCGCTTTATTGGAATTCAAGAATGGTATCTCTAGTAGTCACTTTGCAATGAGATTTTAAAGCCAGTTCTGTCTTTGCTGGGGACCTGCTGTGCTTTATATCCCTGAAACTGTCAGTCAGCTGTTGTATCCAGGTATTAGAATGGTTAGATATACCGTATTTTTCAGACTTTAAGACACACTTTCCTCCCCAAATTTGGGAGGAAAATGGGGGTGCGGCGGTGGAGTGGGGTCACAGGAGGCAGGAGCAGGTAAAATATTTTACCACATTTTTTGCTTCAAAATTTTTCCCCCCATTTTCCTCCTCTAAAACCTAGGTGCTTCTTACGGTCTGGTGTGTCTTATAGTCTGAAAAATACGGTAATACAAGAGTTGTAGTTCATTTTCTTTTTTAGTGCATCATGGAAAGCACAATTTAATATTTCATTATTCAGGACCTCACAGTATCTTGAGATAAAGGAATGTCAATTTGTAGGTATAGGTATAGAAAGTGGCATTGATTGCGTCAGATATGCATTACCAAGACCATTGTCTCAAAGTTGAGTTTTGGGGGGGAAATTCAGGGTTTTTTCTTGTTTCTCTCCCTGTCTTCACTCTCCCTCCCCCTTCTCCCTTCCCCCATCCTTCTCTCCTTCTCTCCTCCCTTTTCTGCCAAAGACGTGAAGCACTAAGTTCTTGTTAGTTGAATTCTAATTAATCAAAGTTTTATCCTGTGTGGGGGGCAGTTAAAAGCTTAAGAAGTGGGTGCCACAGAAGTCGTTCTTTATTCTCACAATAGAACTTTAAAGCCAGAGCTCCCAAGGCTTTGCTTGTTGTTAGTATCATGCTTTTTGCAAAACTATACAGATGACTAGTGATGTGCACAAATCAATGTTTTGTAAGCTTACATGTTTTTTTAATGGCATTTCCTTAACCAGAACAACATCTGTTTTTCTTCCTTCAGGACAGTTTTTTTTTAATGTTTTAGTTTTTGACACCTTTGTGCTTTCTGGTTGTCACTAGGGGTCCAAGCCCTTGGTGTTTCAAATTACAAAGGACTTAGAAGTGGAAGTGAAGCCCAGGCAAGAGCGCTGACAGCACTGGACGGTTCTCCACCCCCAGTACCTTAGGGAAACGCAATGAGAACCGGGTGCCTGGAGGAGAAGCTGGGAATGTTTGTCCTCAGGTTGATTTATATGTATATTCTTAGGTTCTTTTGGAGCAAACAAAATCTCACTTAAAAGATTTTACTTTTTCTTAGTATTTGATTTACAAGTATTTGCTCCCAATGTCGAGCTGTTTGTCCTCCTAAAGAGTGGCTGTTATTTGGAACAGCCTAAGTTTATCTTCTCAACAATGAAAATGAACATCCAGGCAGCAGGAGACCTGAGATCACTACTGAAATTATATATTTTTTAAAGTTGCTTTAGCTGTGTTTCCTCCCCCCAAATTAGAAACATGTGGAAGTGTTTCTGCATTTCCTCCTTCTTGGCAGGTGTAATGCCTCAGGCATGTGAGTGAAGGCCCGGTTCAGACATCGTTCTTCCACCAGCACCTCTGGGCTATCCACCAAGACCGGCCTCGTTAACTCTTAGCTTGCGTTTTCACCAGTCGCACTAAGTTAGGGGTTATGTTTGGTTCCCTAGCTAGAACCTGTTCACATGCAAAATGTTCTTTTGCACATGTTTCAGTTTTTAGGATTATGAACTTAAGCAGTTACTCAGAAAGTGAAAAAAATGGAGAATTTATTTTGCCCTTAAAATTTTCTTTTCACATTAAATGTTGACATAAGTTTTTGGTTCTTTTAGAAAATATGATTTTGCTTAATGTTTTGAAAATTATTAAGGGTTTGGAGTTCTGCCAGATTTCATGCATGTTATTTATATTAATAAATTACTTGGGTTTGAATAAAAGTACTAGACTAAATTTTTTAAAGAAGAGTATTTAGGATAATGTGATTTTATTTCAGCTGCTCTCTTAACATTTTTTTTCCTACTTAAGAAACTTCCTGTGATCTTTTTGTCCTGGCTGGGTTGCTCAGTCAGTTGGAGCCTTGTCCCATACACGGAAAGGTTGAGGTTTGGATTCCTGGTCGGGGTGCATGCACCTGGGTTTCAAATTGGATGCCCAGTGGGGGCGAGTACGGGAGGCAGCTGGTCAGTGTTTCTCTGCCACACTGACATTCTCCTTTCTCTCTCTTCCACTCTCCCTCTCTCTCCTTCCTCCCTTCCTCTTTCTAAAATCAATAAACATATCCTCTGGTGAGGATTTTTTTTTTTAAAGACACTTCCTCTGATCCTTTCCTAGAAGATAGTTCTTTCCATGTGGAATCAACTAAAATGTTAAAAAGTACTATATATATAAAGACATAAGTTTAAAATTAAGATGACTCAAACATTAAGGAGAGCTAACTCATTGACATGGTTTTTTCTGATGTTTTTCTTTTCCTAAAGCAACACTATTAGTACCCAAAAGGGTATTTTCTGTCTGCCCTTACTTGATTTTAATCTCTTTTAAGTTTATCTATCTTTTTTTTTAAGATTTTATTTATTTTTAGAGAGAGGGGAAGGGAGGGAGGAAGAGAGGGAGAAAAACACCAATGTGTGGTTGCCTCTCATGTGGCCCCCACTGGGGACCTGGCCTGCAACCGAGGCATGTGCCCGGACTGGGAATTGAACCGGGACCCTTTGATTCCCAGCCCGCGCTCAATCCACTGAGCTACACCGGCCAGGGTAGCTTATCTATCTTTTGAACAACTAAAGGAAAATGGATTTGATACACAGAAATATTTAACCTGTTGGCATTTCTGACTCCTTATTTTTCTTGAGTCCTAAACATTTGATTTCTGTTGACCATTTTTTTCTGTTGACCATTTTCTTAAAAAAATTCTCTTATTTCACTTTTTTAGTATATTTTATTGATTATGCTATTACAGTTGTCCCATTTTTATTCTCCCCTTTATCCCCCTTTGCCCTGCACCCCACTCATTCCTGCATCCCCCCCACATTAGTTCATGGGTTATACATATGGGTCATGGGTTATACATGTAAGTTCTTTGGCTTCTCCATTTCCTATACTTGTTAACCTCCCTGTCTATTTTGTGCCTGCCAGTTATGCTTCTTATTCCCTATACCTTTTCCCCATTCTCCCCCTCCCCATCCCCACTGATAACCCTCCATGTGATCTCCATTTCTGTGATTTTGTCCCTGTTGTTTGCTTACTTTGTTTTTGTTTTTGTATTTTTAGGTTCAGTTGCTGATAGTTGTGAGTTTGTTATCATTTTGCTGTTCATAGTTTTTTATCTTCTTTTTCTTAGTTAAGTCCCTTTAACATTTCCTATAATAAGGGCTTCTTGATGATGAACTCCTTTAACTTGACCTTATCTGGGAAGCACTTTATCTGCCCTTCCATTCTAAATGATAGCTTCCCTGGATAGAAGTCCTTGGATGTAGGTCCTTGTCTTTCATAACTTGGAATACTTCTTTCCAACCCTTGCTTTCCTGTAAGGTTTCTTTTGAGAAGTCAGCTGATAGTCCAATGGGAACTCTTTTGTAGGTAACTGTCACCTCTTCTCTTGCAGCTTTTAAGATTCTCTCTTTCTCTTTAATCTTGGGTAATTTAATTATGGTGTGTCTTGGTGTGTTCCTCCTTGGGTCCAACTTCTTTGGGACTCTCTGAGCTTCCTGGACTTCGCAGTAGTCTGTTACCTTTGCCAGATTGGGGGAGTTCTCCTTCATTATGTTTTCAAATATGTTTTCAATTTCTTAGTCTTCCTCTTCTCCTTCTGGCACCCCTATAATTCAGATGTTGGAACATTTAAAGTTGTCCCGGAGGTTCCTAGGCGTCTCCTCATTTTTTTGAATTCTTGTTTCTATATTCTGTTGTGATTGAATGTTTATTTCTTCCTTCTGCTCCAAATTGTTGATTTGAGTCCCAGTTTCCTTCCCTTCACTGTTGGTTCCCTGTATATTTTTCTTTATTTCACTTTGCATAGCATTTACTTTTTCCTCTATTTTGTAACCATACTCAGCCATTTCTGTGAGCATCCTGATTACCAGTGTTTTGAACTCTGCATCTGATAGGTTGGCAATCTCTTCGTTGCTTAGTTGTTTTTCTGGAGGTTTGATCTGTTCTTTCATTTGGGCCATGATTCTTTGTCTCAGCGCACCTGTTATGTTATAAGGGGTGGAGCCTTAGGTATTCACCAGGGCGGGGCAACCCACGTCACTGTGCTGTATGGTGCTGTATGTGGGGGAGGGCTCTGAGGGGGAACAATGCCACTTGCTTGGCTCTCGCCCCTTTTTCAGTCACTTCCCCCACTACCCACAAGCAAATTGGGCCTTTCTGGTGCCAATTCCCAGGTGGATGGGCTTGTGTACGTTCTAGGACCCCGTGGACCCCTCCAACTAACTCTTCCTGTGAGACTGGCAGTTTCTCTCACTGCTGCAACCCCCACAGGTTTTTTCAGTAAGAGGTTTTGAGGCTCTCTTTCCCCTACACTGGAACCCTGGGTTGTGCGATCTGTCTTGCTCCCCAGTTGTTCCCCCCGGCTTATCCTCTCACAAATGTGGGACCACCCGGTCCTCCAGCTGCTGCTTTGCCGGGCATCCTCTCCACCCCTCCTACTCATCTGGATGAATGTTTCTTCTTTAACTCCTTGGTCGTCGGACTTCCGTACAGTTTGATTTTCTGGCAGTTATGATTGTTTTTTGTTTTTAAATTGGTTGTTGTCCTTCCTTTGGTTGTGAGAGGAGGTGAAGCGTATCTACCTACGCCTCCATCTGGGCCGGAAGCCTCTCTCCTTCTTAATGGGTGTTTGTGATATTGTGCTGTCTCTTGGTTTATCCTCTTAATGTTTCTTTTGAGGTCTTCAGAGATCTCTAAATGCCTCCTAGATAATTCTGTTTTTGCTCACACACCAGCACATTTTACAGTGTATATTCCCTTTCTTTTCTTGCAGCATCCTTACTTAACTTCTTTTTCTTCTGATAGTTATGTAGTCTTAAAAGCCAGAATAAATCTTCTTGGATCTCTTTCTCTCTCTTGACATTTGTTTCCTTTTAAAATGACTGTAAAAAAAGTTCAATTCTAGGAAAGTGATTTTAACAGTGTTTCAAGCCAGCTGAAGGAAATGCAAGCAATCTGGAACAAAACAAAAAATCAAAAAGTGATAAGACATTTGACTAATTAAAAAGTTTTAAAGAAAATTCTGTCTTTATTTCAGGAAGGGAAAAAAGTTAATGGGGTTCAGACCAGTTCTTACAATAGTAAGATTCTATTGTTTGGCAAAGATCAGTTATTCCTTATCTATCTGGCCTCAAAAAGAGTTATGGAGATTCCTTATACCCAGACCTGAGGATTGAATGTGCAGAAGATGACTCAGTTTTTTGGCTACATAATTGCTTCCTCAAGTGGCCTTGTCTTCCTGCTGTAGCTTGAGAATGAGAAACTGAGGTGAAGGCCTAAGGCCTTTCTGTATTTGTAGACTGAAATTAAGCTACCTAATGGGCCTATGCAAATGTGAATAGTATTCTAAACTGCTTTGTTACACCAATGATCAGGGAAAAAAAATTTTTCTTCTTAGCATAGATATTTTTTTCCTTCTCAGTGAGTGTGTCCTATTAGATTAGATATTTATGGTACCACCAACAGATGCATCTGACAGAGCTAATTTTGTGCCCAACGGGAAGTTGCTAGTACCTTCTTTCACCTTGGCCATTTCCAATATTTTCATTAACCTCCTACTAAATATTCTGCTTTCTCTCTTATTGCCTTCCAAAATATTCTCCACATGATTGCTAACATGATCTTTTAAAAACAAATCGTCATGTTCATGTTACTTCTGTACATGATCCTCTTGGGTGGTTTTTCACAGCACTTAAGAGAAAACGCTTGAACCTGGCGTACAAGGCCCTCGTGAGATAGCCCACCTCTCCACTGTCGTCTTGGAACCGCTCTCCTCTTGGGGGGGATAAGTTCGTTGTATTAGCCTTCTTGAAATTCCTACCTTTTTTTTTTTAACTTCCAGGATCTCACACATGCCACTTCTTTTTGGAATGTTCTTTTGCCCACTTTCTTCTAGACTAACTCCTCTTCCTTTGATTTTCAGATTATAATTTACTTTCTCAGGGAGGCCTTTCCTGAGCTTTGTATCTAAAGATATAACACCCACACCAGCCCCCCAACGACCCCCCCACACCCACACATTACTTTTTCTTTCCACATTTACATTTATTAGTTTATGTTTGTGTTTTTGTTTGTTCGATGTCTGCCTATCCTACCCAACGGTACAGTTCTTTGAGGTCAAGGGTCACATCTGTTTGTTTCACCATTGTACACCCAACTTCTAGAACAGAGCCTAGAAGGCTGGGAGCACTGTTGAATGAACAATTGACAGTTGGGGTTTGGGGTATAATATTAGTCTGGTTTATCATTTCATAATAGTTAGAAAACTTTTTACAATGTTCCTTTTTTAGAAAAGATTTTATTTATGTATTTATTTTGTAATCAGTTTTATTATTTGTCAATTACAGTTATCCCTATTTTTCCCCCCATGGCTCAGCCCTGCTCCTCCATGTCCTCCCTGCCACCAATTTCATTGATTTATTTCTAGAGAGAGGGGAAGAGAGGAAGAAAGAGAGGGAGAGAAACATCAACGAGCGAGTGACATCCATCAGTTGCCTCTCACATGTCCCCCAACTGGGGACCTGACCCGTAACCCGGGTACACGCCCTGACTGGGAATTGAACCAGCGATCTTTTGGTTTGCAGACTGATTCTCAATCCACTGAGCCACAGCAGCCAAGGCTACAGTTTCTTGTATTTAATAAAATTTTGTTTTTACAATAATGTTTTAAATATCTTTAATTAATTGAATGAGAGTTTTAAGTAGCTTCTAAAATTAGCCATATTTTTTTTAGTGGAGTTAAGACCTAATTTGGTAGCTATATCCTCTTGCTAAGCCATCTAAATTAAATTTTGTTCTTTGACAAGTGAGAAAAAGTTTTTAAATCTTTTAAATTACAAAAGTAATTTATTTTTTTACAGGAAATGCAAATGATATAAAAGTATAGCTCTTCCCTTATTGTTTCCCTAATCTTGTTTCCCAAAGATAACTACTGTTACCAATTTGGTATACAGTGTATCAGGAAAAAAGTAGGAAGATGCTGATAGATGTAGATAACTGGCTTGATACACTGCTGTTGTTTCCATCCCTCTGCTTAGATTTTTCTTACTTTTTGTATTTCTGTAGGATAGGTTCTTAAAATACAACTAATAGATTGAAGACTGTACATTTTTTAAAATATTTTATTCATTTATTTTTAGAGAGAAGGGACGGGAGGGAAAGAGAGGGGAGAGAAACATTGATGTGTGGTTGCCTCTCACACCCCCGCAACCGGGGACCTGGCCTACAGCCCAGGCATGTGCCCTGACCAGGAATCAAACCAGTGACCATTTGGTTTGCAGGCTGTTGCTCAATCCACTGAGCCACATCAGCCAGGGCGAAGACTTTACATATTTTGAATTTTGATAGATACTTCCAAATTGTCTCCCCAAAGGGTTGTAGAAATTAACTTTTAAATAACAAATTTGTGGGTTTTATGATTAGAAAAGTAATATAATATTTATTATAAACAATTTGACAAATACAGAAAAGCTCACCAAAAAATAACTTATTCCACCCTCACCTGCATGGCTCAGTTGGTTGGGCATCATCCCTCAAAGCAGTGAGTCACCGGTTGGTTTCTGGTCCGGGCACACACCGGGGTTGCAGGTTCGGTTCTCGGTCTGGGTGTGTACAGCAGGCAACTGATCAGTGTTTCTCTCTCACATCGATGATTCTCTCCCTGTCTTTCTCCCTCCCTTCCCCTCTCTCTAAAAATGAATGAGATCTCTAAAAACAAAACCAAAAGCCTTAGTTCATCACATGGTAGTGTCCTTCTAGTCTTTTTTTCTGTGCACATAAAAAAATTATTTTTCCAAGATTGGAATCATACTATACACACTGCTTCTCAATTTGCTGTTTTTAAGTAACAATATATTATTTTCTCATGTCATTAAATTTTTTTATATTCTTTTACTGTCTAGTTATACTATAATTTAACAAATTCTACATTTCGAACATCTAGACTCTAATACTTGATCTTACAATTAGCACTGGTGTGCATATCTTTGTACACGTATAACCTCTCAGTGCTTTTTCAGTACATGTTTTTAGAAGTGAATTTGCTGGGTCAGAGTCTGAAAATTTAAGACTTTTCATACATTCTGCCAAACTGCTCTCCAGAAGAACTCCAAGTTACATCCTACTAACAATCTCAGCGTGCCCATTTTTCTACACTCTGGTAGGTTTTGATGAAACCAAACTCAACAAATGAAGAAATTAAGTTTTAAAAGTAATGAAATAAGAAACGGAAGATAAAGGTGTGGTGTAGAATGGACGAGGACTGTTGAGACATAGTGTTAAGTAGTACATAAGCTGTGTTCTTACTCCTTATATTATCCAGCTAACAGTAAGGGTCCTTTATTCTTCTGGCTATTTAGTTTTCTTTGATTCTTTTGATGTATGTCACTGTTCTTTGGTTTGCCATTTTATATTCTTTTTACTTACTTTTAACCTAGAGACCAAATGAGAGGGTTGACCCTGTTTCCGAAAAACCAAGAGAAGATCCAGTACTAAAAGAGGAAGCTCTGGTGAGTGGCTTTGTTGAATGCTCTCTGATCAGATGTGGCATAAGAAGGTGAAAACAGAATGTTGATGTGAGCGCATCTAACACACAGTACAGTTTCATACTTCTTTATTTCAGAAGTTATACTGAAATAAAGCTTAGAACTGGTTTAAAAGGAAGATATTTTCAGCGAATCGTTTTCCTTTTCAAAACTATAACCACTTTTTAATAGATTGTGTGAGCCCTGACCAGTGTGGCTCAGTTACTTGGGCATCATCCCACAAAACAAAAGCTTGTCAGTTCTGTCCCACGTCAGGGCTTGGTCTGTGGTTGGGCATGCATGAGAGGCAGCCAGTCCATGTTTCTCTCTCACATCTATGTTTCTCTCCCTCTCTTTCTTCCCCTCTTCCCCCTCTCTCAAAAAATTTTTTTAAATAGATTATGTGAGTTTTCAAGATACCTTATCAATAATTTGGCAATAGAAACCATCAATTCTATTTTTAATATTTGGAGTTGGGCTTATTATTTTCCTCCTCTACTCTTCCTTTTTTCTAGTTATAGATAGCATTTATCAGAGAAAAGTATGATTGGAGATAAAGTTTACATGGATAGAATGTTAAATGTACTTTGACATAGTTTCTTCAAAATTTCTCTGCTGATGAAGTTTATGACCTTTTCCTTATAGGTTCAGCCGATATTACCTTCTGTTCCAACGACGGAAGTGTCCACTGGTGTTAAGTTCCAGGTTGGCGATCTCGTTTGGTCTAAGGTGGGAACCTACCCTTGGTGGCCTTGTATGGTTTCAAGCGATCCCCAGCTCGAGGTTCATACCAAAATTAACACAAGAGGTAAGGAAAGATATAAATAAACATTAAGTGAAAGGTTGGAAAGAAAAAAGTGAATCTGAAATGTTTTTTATGAATATAAGAATATACATGATATACGAGGGGGGGAACCCCATAAAAGGAATTTTTTATAAAAATTTGTGTATTCTTAACATGTTTAAACTTCAGTCACCTTCAAAGTACTCTTCGTTTGATGTAATATACTTATCGAGACTTTTTTCCACTGTTCAGAACAGTTTTTGCTCTCATAGATTTTGATGCTATTTAGTGCTTCTGCCATTTTTTGTTTCACCTCTTCCACATCAGCAAAACTTTTTTCATCTGGGGAAACAAAAACAGTAGCTCTGGGGCAAGATTGGATGAATAGGGAGGGTGGGGCATGGAGATCATGCTGTTTTTAGTCAAAAACTGCTGTATATTCAGTGAGGTGTGGGCTAGTGCGCTTGTAAATCCCCCATCATGAATGTGTAAATGTGTTGAGTCTTCAAAAGAGATTCATTGAAGCCGAATGCAGCCTCTCACAACAACGCCAGCTGATACCCTGGTACAGATGGGTTCTGGGAACACTCACCTAGTGGGAGAAGCCTGTACTACAAGTGGCCCGCCCTCAAGAAGATAATTCTGGTTTTTTGGGGGTCCCCCCTCATATAACCTGACAAAATATGCATATTTATATTAGTTTTAATAATCAGTAAAATAATTTGGACAGGTTAATTGGCAGAAATCAGCTACAACTGATGTAGTCCTTGTTTTTCCTTAAATACCTTGCATTTGTTTTATAATTTTTCACACCTCTTTTGTAAAAACATCTTAATCTGACCTCTCATGTGAATTCCAAAAGAAAGCGGATGGATAAGTAATAAGATGTCTTCTTATGTGCTTAATAAGCATTTGGGCCAAGTCATTTTGAACATTAATAATTTTTTCACTGACTCCTTTGAGTTTTAACCAGATAAGCACTTTTTAGCTCTTCATACTGATAAATTTTGCAGGATTTTTTTTTTTTTCTTCCTCCACTCCTTTTCCTGGCTTTGATCAAAACATGTAGATTAGCTTCCCAAGATTCTGGCATTTGGAATGGACTTGCTTAGTAGCCAGCAGAAGATTTGAGTTTGGAATTTATTTCTGGATATTTGCTTTGAAAACTCATTCTTGTTACATGTTTGAGTTCCTTATTATATGTGACAACTTCACACCTTTTTTTTTTCCTCTCACTCTAAACTTTGTATCTTGGTCCTTGTTCACTGTTCTGAGAAGAAAAACTGTCTGCATAAGTCTGGTGAGGCAGATTTGTGAGTGGATCACCTGTATCTGTAAGTCTTGTGCTACGCAGCCAGGAGTCTGCCCTGGTACAGGAGATGATCATCTCGTCATCATAACCTGCTGATTAAAGAGGTTGGGGTAGCCGGGCTCAGGGAGGTGTGCTTGTAGTCCCAGCTACTCGAGAGCCCAACACAGGAGGATTGCTTGAACCCAGGAGTTCTGGGCTGCAGTGCACTATGCAGATCCAGTGCCTGCACTAAGGGCAGCATCAGTGCGGTGACCTCCTGGGAGTGGGGTAACACCAGGTTACCTAAGGAGGGGCGAACCGGCTCAGGTCAGAAATGGACAAGGTCCAAACTCCCGTGTCGATCAGTAGTGGGATCATACCTGTGAACAGCCACTGTGCTCCAGCCTGGGCAAAAATTGGGGTACCCAAAAGCATCAATGGAGCAGAAGTAAAAAAAAAAAAAGTTAAATGTCTACTCTGCGAGGCACTGTATTAAACACTTCTCATATATTTTCTTAAGAATTTTAAGGATTTTATTTATTTATTTTTAGGGAGGGGGGAAGGAGGGAGAAAGAGAGGGAGAGAAACATCCATTGGTTGCCTCTCGCACGCCCCCAACTGGGGACCCAGCCTGCAACCCAAGAGTGTGCCCTGACCAGAAACTGAGCCGATGACCTTTCGGACTGTATGCTGGTGCTCGGGCCCCTGAGCCACAGCAGCCAGGGCTACTCATGTATTTTCTCATGCAGCCTTCTTAGCAGCATTATGAAGTAGGCACTGTCGTTATTCTTATGTTTCAGAGAAGTAAATAGAGTCTCAAATCATACTGTATAAGCTTCGCTCTTAAGCACTACTATTCATCAAAGGGGAAGAAATTGAGTTTACCTAGTCGTCATTTACCAAGATTTGGGGGGGAGTCCTAGTTCCTTCATTTATATAATAAGGGCGTTGAGCTAGTAATCTCTGAGGGTGTAACGATCTGTGACGCTATGAATGGGAGAAAAAAGGGACAAGGGTTTTCCAAGAGGGCCAAGCCTTCTTAAATAAAACAGTCTGGTATCTGTGCCTCCGGAGCCCGCCAAGTTACTGTATCCGGTGAGATTCGTGACTCTTCAGTTCTCTTCTCTTAGAAAAGCCTCCTTTTGAGGTTATAGAAAGAGCTTCACATTTAATTACTTTATTAAAACCTGCTAATTTCACCTTTTCTTTTGATAGGATACCCACGAAAGCACAACTTATGTCTCTTCTGTATTTCTAAGGAAACCTTTAAATTTAGTTTTATGAATTAATCTAATCTGGTCTGGTACCACCTATCCAAGTATAAGAAATCCAAGTAATATCCAAGTATAGGAAAAACTGATTTTGTTTGTATAATTGAGGCAACCATAAACCTGAGAAATTAGTTCTTTAAAAAAAAATGTCTATTCTGATTATATTTCAAATTTTCTCTTTTTCTGTAGTAGTTTTTAAAATAATGGCTTTCTTGAGATATGATTTACATACCAGAAACCACCATTTTAAAGTGTGCAATTCAGTGATTTGAGTACATTAACAGAATTGCATGGCCATCACCACAGTCTAATTCTAGAACATTTTCATCAACCCATATCTTGTCACTTTCCCTCCTCCCCTTGTCCCGAAGCCCTGAGCACACACACTAAGTACTTTCCGTCTTTATAGATTTGCCTTTTTTGGACATTTTAGGTAAATGGAATCATATGCTGTGTGGCCTTTTGTGTCTGGGTTTTTTCCCTTAGCATAATGTTTAGAAGCTTATCTATGCTGTAGTGTATATCAGTACTTCATTTCTTTTTATTGCAGTTCAGTTTTTTAAAAATATATTTTATTGATTATGCTATTACAGTTGTCCCATTTTTTTCTCCCTTTTATTCCTCTCCGCCCTACACTCCCCCTTCCACCAGCGTTTCCCACACCTTAGTTCTTATCCATGGGTTGTACATATAAGTTCTTTGGCTTCTCCATTTCCTGTACTATTCTTTACCTCCCCCTGTCTATTTTGTACCTATCATTTATGCTTCTTATTCTCTGTACTTTTCCCTCTATTCTTCCCCCTCTCCCTCCACATTGATAACCCTCCATGTGATCTCCATTTCTGTGATCTGTCCCTGTTGTTTGCTTAGTTTGTTTTTGTATTTTTAGGTTCAGTTGTTGATAGCTGTGAGTTTGTTGTCATTTTACTGTTCATATTTTTTATTATCTTCATTTTCTTAGATAAGTCCCTTAACATTTCCTATAATAAGGGCTTGGTGATGATGAACTCCTTTAACTTGACCTTTTCTGGGAAGCATTTTATCTGCCCTTCCATTTGAATGATAGCTTTGCTGGATAGAGTAATCTTGGATGTAGGTCCTTGCCTTCCATGACTTCAAATACTTCTTTCTAGAACCTTCTTTTCTGTAAGGTTTCTTTTGAGAAATCAGCTGATAGTCTAATGGCAACTCTTTTGTAGGTAACTGTCTCCTTTTCTCTTGAAGCTTTTGAGATTCTCTCCTTATCTTTAATCTTGGGTAATGTAATTATGATGTGTCTTGGTGTGTTCCTCCTTGGGTCCAACTTCTTTGGGACTCTCTGAGCTTCCTGGACTTTGTGATAGTCTGTTACCTTTGCCAGATTGGGGGAGTTCTCCTACGTTATGTTTTCAAATAAGTTTTCAATTTCTTGGTCTTCCTCTTCTCCTTCTGGCACCCATATGATTCAGATGTTGGAACATTTAAAGTTGTCCTGGAGGTTCTTAAGCGTCTTCTCATTTTTTTGAATTCTTGTTTCTTCATTCTGTTGTGATTGAATGTTTATTTCTTCTTCTGCTCCAAATTGTTGATTTGAGTCCCAGTTTCCTTCCCTTCACTGTTGGTTCCCTGTATATTTTTCTTTATTTCACTTTGCATAGCATTTACTTTTTCCTCTATTTTGTAACCATACTCAACCATTTCTGTGAGCATCCTGATTACCAGTGTTTTGAACTCTGCATCTGATAGGTTGGCAATCTCTTCGTTGCTTAGTTGTTTTTCTGGAGGTTTGATCTGTTCTTTCATTTGGGCCCTTTTTCTTTGTCATGGAGCACCTGTTACATTGTAAGGGGCGGAGCCTTAGGTGTTCGCCAGGGCAGGACTATCCACGTTGCTGCGTTGTGGCACCGTATATAGGGAAGAGGTCAGAGAGGGAACAATGCCACTTGCTTGGCTTCTGGACAGCTTTCTGTCACTTCCCCCACTACCCACAAGCAAATTGGGCCTTTCTGGTGCTGATTCCCAGGTGGGTGGGTTTTTGTACATTCTAGAACCCCGTGGTTCTCTACAAAGAACTTTCCTGTGAGTTGGGGAGTTCTGCCTCCTCTATCCCCACAGGTTTTTTTTTGTTTTTTTTTTTAAGATTTTATTTTTATTTATTTTTAGAGAGAGGGGAAGGGAGGGAGAAAGAGAGGGAGAGAAATAGCAATGTATGGTTGCCTCTCACATGGCCCTCACGGGGACCTGGCCCGCAACCCAGGCGTGTGCCCTGACTGGGAATCGAACCAGGACCCTTTGGTTCCCAGCCCGCGCTCAATCCACTGAGCTACACCAGCCAGGGCTTATCCCCACAGGTTTTTACAGCCAGAGGTTTTGAGGCTTTATTTCCCCACACTGGAACCCTGGGTTGTATGGTCTGTCTCACTCCCCAGTTGTTCCTCCCAGTTTATCTGCACCAAATGTTGGACCACCCAATCTGCCAGCTGCTTCCTTGCCCCCCTGGCCCTCCAGCTACCACCTTGCCTTGAGTCCTTTCCACCCCAGCGTCCCCTCTCCGCCCCTCCTACCAGTCTGGGTGAATGTTTCTTCTTTAACTCCTTGGTTGTCGAACTTCCATACAGTTAGATTTTCTGGCAGTTCTGGTGATTTTTGTTTTTAAATTGGTTGTTATCCTTTTTTTAGTTGTGTGAGGAGGCACAGTGTATCTACCTACACCTCCGTCTTGGCAGGAAGTCTGCAGTGCAGTTTTAAATGAAGTAGTTTTCTAACAATTTTTCTGAAAATCAAAAAACACAACATAAGACTTGATTTTGTTGATTATGTACCATACATGATGTCTGTGAAGCATTTGTGTTACTTATTAGCTAAACTACTTTAAAAATTATCTTGATTACATATAGAAATTATTGGTTTCCATATTGTTATTAGATTCCTAGCATTGGAAAATATATTTAATGATTTTCACATAAAATTTTATACATATAATTCTTTGAAAGACCATGTTGAAAGATGTTTGGATCACGTGCTATTTTAAGCTCTGTTTCATTAATTAGGCCTCATTTTAAGTTTAAAAGTTAAAAGCAAAATGCTTTTTCTGCTTATAACAATACAAAAATACATATGGTCAGAAGTGACAAGAGCCCATAGGTTCATCCTCACGATTGTAAGTACTGTTAAGAATTCGACAGACAACTGTAATTGAAGAACAATAAAGTAATTAAAAAAAATAATTCGAGAGTAATTCTTTTTCTGTATGCATAGTATAAGGGTAATTAATAGCTATGAAAAAAAACATTTTACTGAAAGTTTTAAATGATATCACATCACATCTATTGTAACTTTTAATCCTAATATATCTTCTAAGTTTAAAACTGGGGGGGTTTACCATCATATTAATTTTCTTACATAAAAATGTTTCCTCAGCATCATTTTAGAAAGTCAGTCCATTATTCAGAGACACATGTGACTGTTTCTCAATGTCTCAGGGCTTTGGGTTTATACTCTCACTTTGTGGTTTGCCAGCCAGCAGGAACAGAGTGCTAAGAAAGAGGGGAATGATTTGATTTGTTTTGTCTGTAGTAAGTGGTTTTATAGATGAAAAAGTTGAAAATAAAGATTAAAATGTGATTGTATTCTTTATTAATTTTAGTTTCTATCTTTTAACTATCAAGCTCTTTGGGATTATCTAGTTGCTTCCAAATAAGTAGTTCTGACTTTTGGGAACAGGTTATGTCCTATGTTCTTTCAACCCTGATACCTACGATTCTATCCTCCAAACTCACCTGTTAGTTCAGGTTATATTTCTGTTTTTGTCCCTCAAAACCATTGGACTTTTGATAAACCTTCTTTGATTAATTATAATTGAATCTGTGCTTTGCTCATCCTTCTCAGATTAGAGGATATGGAAATGTGAGTTGTGTGTGTGTGTTTTCACTCTTATATGCTATTTTCCACATTAAGCCAGAAATTTTAATCTGATTTCAAAATTTCTTACATATTCTCGTATTTCATTCAAGCATAATATCCACATTTTTTCTATTCAGGATCTGCTTTTTGCCTTTCTCTCCCTACCTGAATTATCTTGGATTACTCACAAAGACCAATTCCTATGTTTCTTCATTGACCTGCGACTTTTTCCAGTCCATGTGGACCAATACTTCTGTCAAATACAATCAAATTAACTGTTAGGGAAAGATACAGAGTATAAGATCCTTGATTATGTGTCTAGATGTCCAAATTATCATAGGTTCAAGATACTCCTTTTTTTTTTTTTTTTAATCATAGAGACCCTCTGTGTGTTCCTTTTTTTTAAAATCCTTACCCAAGGATATGTTTGTTGATTTTAGAGAGAGAAGAAGTGGGGAGAGAGAAGAAGAGGGGAGAGAGAGAAAGAGAGAGGAACATTGAAGTGAGAGTAAAACACTGAACGGCTGCCTCCTGTATGCGCCCCGACTGGGGACCAGACCTGTAACCTGGGCCTCGCGACCTTTTGGTTTATGGGATGATGCTCCAATTAACTGGGCCTCCAGCCAGGGCTGCTAGATGCTCACACTTTCTTTTTTTCTTTATGATTTTTATTTATTTATTTTTAGAGAGAGGGGAGGAGAGGGAGAGAAACATCGATGCACAAGTGAAACATCAATCGATTGCCTTCCACACACCCCTAACCAGGGACTGTCCCACAACCCAGGCATGTGCCCTGAAGGAGAATCCAACCAGGGACCCTTTCATTTGCAGGCCAGCACTCAGTCCACTGAGCCACAGCAGCCAGGGCTAGGTGCTCATCTTAACTTCTATGCCTATTTGTCACAGCCTGGCTTATTTTGGGAACCACGTTCTCAGAGTAGCACTATGTTATGAAAAGTAACTGTTTTTTCAAACAAAAAAATTGCTGGAAGAATGGTACTGTTTTACATTTTTATAAATCTCTTTAATGCCTGACTTACGTGAAAACACTAGCTTTTCGTATTTGTTTCTTCATTCAGTCTGTTAGGACCTTGTTTTGGTTGAAGTATATAAAGTTAATCTGGCCTCACATAGATATGTGTATATAAATGGGAAAGGTACTTTAATAGCCTGTTCAGATAATTGTGTATATATTTCTTTGTTTTTATACCAAAACTCAGCAGACGGTGGGTTAGTTGCAATGTGGAATCTGAAAACATATCAATAAACTTTTTCTGCTTTGTTACATTAAAATCCATTGACTCTATCTTGCACTTTGAATTGATCTTTTACCTTTCATAATTTTGAGACATCATACATACATTGGCCCTTTAAAAAATACTGGTTTACCAAGTCATATGTACCTTCCAAATGTTGACAAATTTCTTCACAGAGAATTTTAAAAATCACATTAGTTAATATCACCACTTATTTCATCATAAAATTATTTGGTTATTGGGAATTTGAAAGACTAATATGGGCAGGTACTAATTTTCCGAAATACTATTTTTTAATTGAGAGATCAAATTTTATTATTGGCATAAATGTCGTCAGTTGTTTTCCTTCAAGTGACAAACTTGCTTTGAGGAAAGCAAATGTCTTGGCCAGATATTTTGAGGAAATGTCTGCCAGATACTCAAATTCAAATAACCACAGTTTTTCTTTCAAGTAAAAAGCGTGTTCTATGAAAAAGTGGGCAGTGCATCTTGCAGCAACTCAATCACACAAGTACTGTTCCTCAAGATAACTGTCATACTTCATAGGCAAAAGTGCTTTATGCATACTTCCCATTTTGTCACACATAATATTAGAAAGATAGGTATTCGAATAAGTAGTCTCTGGGACAACTTCAAGTGTACTGACATTCACATCATGGGATGCGGGAAGTAGAAGAAAGAGAGCAAGAAATTAAAACCTATTTGAAAAAATAATGACAGAAAACTTTCCTAACTTATTGAAGGAAATATATATACAAATCCAGAAAGTGCAGAGTCCCAAACAAGGTGAACCCAAAGAGGCCCACACCCAGACACACAATTAATTAAAATGTTAAAGGTGCCTGGCTGGTGTAGCTCAGTGGATTGAGCGTGGGCTGGGACCCAGACGGTCCCGGTTCGATTCCCGGTCAGGGCACATGCCTGGGTTGCGGGCCAGGTGCCCAGTGAGGGCCATGTGAGAGGCAACCATACATTGCTGTTTCTCTCCCTCTCTGTCTCCCTCCCTTCTCCTCTCTCTAAAAATAAATAAATAAAATCTTTTAAAAAAAAATGTAAAAGGTTAAAGACAAAGAGAGCATCTTAAAAACAGCAAGAGAAAAGCAGTTAGTTACCTACAAGGGAGCTCCCATAAGACTGTCCACTGATTTCTCAAAAGAAACTTTGCAGACTAGAAAGGAGTGGCAAGAAACATTGAAAGTGATAAAAAGCAACAACCTACAACCAAGATTATTCTACCCAGCATAGCTATCATTTAGACTTGAAGGACAGATAAAGAGCTTCCCAGACAAGAAAAAGCTAAAGGAGTTCATTACCACCAAATGAATATTATATGAAATGTTAAAGGGTCTTCGTTAAGAAGAATAGTAAAACTATGAACAATAGAATGGCAATAAATACATATCTACCAACAATTGAATCTAAAAAACTAAATGAACAAGCAGAATAGAAACAGAATCATAGATACAGAGAACATTTTGATGGTTGCCAGATGGGAGGAGAGGTGGGGGAATGGATGAAAAAGGTGAAGGGGTTAAGAAGTACAGATCGCTTGTTACAGAATAATCATGGAGATGGCTGTGAACTGCAACACGGAGAATATAGAACGGACATGGACAGTGGTGTGGGAATTGCCTGAGGGAGTGGGGGTCTGGATGGAGGGGGCAAAAGGGGAAAAATTGGGACAACTGTAATATAAACAATAAAATATAATTTAAATTTTAAAAAATTTTTAAAAATTAAGATAGGTACTCCAGGGCCTGTCTTGAGTGAGATTTAGTAAAATTAATCATTTTTACTGCTTTATGAAGTGTATGTCATAAAACTGGCTTTTTTTCTAATTGCCAGTTTTGAAGAGTATGACACTAGTTTGGTCACTCATTCCCTCTATTCATGCTGAGATGTCAGCACTCTTACCTGCCATTGCTCTTGCAGTGTTAGGTGGAGATGTCAACATAGTGAAAAAGACAAATAACATCGTAGTATTAGCATGACAATAGTTTAACCTCACAGGATCCCTGAAAGAGTCTCAGTGGCCTCTCCTATTTTAACCCCAGGTCTGTATACCACCCTCACATATAGCTAGAAAAGCAATTTGAGCAGTACTTGGCTTTTTCTTTTTTTTTTTTAAGATTTTATTTATTTATTTTTAGAGAGGAGAGAAATATCAATGTGTGGTTGTATCTTGTGTGCCCCGTGCTGGGGACCTGGCCTGCAAGCCAGCCATGTGCCCTGACTGGGAATCAAACCAGTGACCTTTTGGTTTACAGGCCCATGCTCAATCCACTGAGCTACACCAGCCAGGGCAGCACTTGACTTTTATTTTTTACTTTTTTAATTAAAATTTTTTATTTATTTATTTTTAGAGAAAGGTTGGGAAGGAGAAAGAGTAGGAGAGAAACATCAATGTGTGGTTGCCTCTTGCATGACCCCTCCTGAGGACCTGTCCTGCAATCCGGGCATGTGCTGTGACTGGGAATCAAACAGCCACCCTTTGTTTCTCAGGCTGGTACTCAATCCACTGAGCTACACCAGCCAGGGCCAGCACATGACTTTTAAAAGTACAAGAAAATATGTCACATTTTTGAAGGAAAAATTATTTAACCCAGACGTGTTTGTAAAAAGTTTTGAGGCAAGTAAAAATAGATTGTTCAACCATGGTAACAAATTTGAGAATTAGCAGAATTTATGATTTTCTTTCTCTTAAAACTTGCTGTACTAATTTTAATCATTTGGACTGATTTTTATAATAACTATTAGTTGTGTAATTGGTAAACACTGGATTATATATTTGTACAATCCAAAACACTCAAGTTTCAATAAGAATAACACTAGGGAACCAGCTTCGGTTCATGTTTTTTTGCAAAGTATATGTGCATTGCTTATGTTCTGAAATGGTTAATAAGGATTTTTACTTTCAGGTGCCCGGGAGTATCACGTCCAATTTTTTAGCAACCAACCAGAGAGGGCATGGGTTCATGAAAAACGGGTACGAGAGTATAAAGGTCATAAACAGTATGAAGAATTACTGGCCGAGGCAACCAAACAGGCCAGCAACCATTCTGAGAAACAAAAGGTAACTGAAAGCATGTTAACGTTATCGATCGAGTATGGTTTTTAAAGGACTTCCTAATTTAGTAAAAGTTTTTATGCTTGAATTCAGACATTTGTGGAGTTTTTTAAAGATTTTATTTATTTATTTTTAGAGAGAGGTGAAAGGAGGGAGAAAGAAAGGGTGAGAAACATTAATGTGTGGTTGCCTCTCATGCGCCCCACAGTAGGGACCTGGCCCATAACCCAGGGATGTGCCCTGACTGTGACTTGAACCATCAACCTTTTAGTTCACAGGTCATCACTCAATCCACTGATTCACACCACTCCAGGCTGAATTCAGACATTTGTTAGAATGACTTAATTTTAACTCTGTTTATTCCAACTTTAATAATTTATTTTGTCAGTTAGTTTTATAAGTCATATGAACAATATCTTATCGTACTACTAAAAACTCGAACTGTCTGCTCAATACAATGCTGAATTCTATTTTGAATTGATTAATATGTATAAGTGTAGTAGATGCCAGTGAAATGTGGATTTTGCCAGCAATTTTTATTGTTTCCTATTTCAACATCTTTCTGTAATTTTCCTTTATTCTTTTTTAGCAAAATTTTTTTAAGTACATTTAAAAAAATATTTAGCAAGTACCTCTTCTGAGAAAGACACTGTTTTAAGTATATTATGTATATATATATTCATTCCTTTAGTCTTTATAACAACTTAATGAGATAGGTACTGTTATTCCCGTTTCTACAGATGAAGAAACTGAGGCCCAGAAAGCCTAAGTAACTGGTTCAACTCAGGTCACACAGGTGATGGAACCAAGAAATATGTTTGATATGGTGGTGGATATTTTAGAATTTTGACATGAGCTCATCATACTCTGGTTGAGATTTTTAAACTCAACTAATTTTAGTGTGGGTCTCTTGGGATTCAGAAATGTGTCGTGTATTTACACTTTAAAAGCTAAATTTGATCACAGAGGATTTTGATTAATTTTATCACACTTAACATTTTACAGATTTATACATCAGTGTTTGACATCTACTATACCGTCTCATAATGTCAATTAGCTGATTTCTGGCTACCTCAGTCTAAACCCTGGATAGTTCCTAATTGCTTTGCTCATCTCACATAGCTCTGTTTAAAGTTTTCTTATTTGTGTTGCCAGTCCAGAGTCTTCTGATCAGCCCTGCACTCTCTGTGGAAACTGTGATTTGGTTTAATTTCTTCTCTCATACATGTCTGCTCTGCTATTCTTGTCAGCTTACATTTGTTCCTCGGGGCTCTCCTTTTCTCTTCATCCTGCCCATTTGCATTATGGTACAAACTAGCAGTACAGCTTCAAATGCTAGCTCTTCAAATGCCATTTAGCTTTGTTGTGATCTCTGTAGCACCTGGAGCTTTAGGGTATCATTCTTTATTTCTTCTTTTAATCCTCACCCAGGATATATTTATTGATTTTAGAGAGAGGAAGAGGGAAAGACAGAAACACTGATCAGTTGCCTCTGGTACGTGCACCGACCAGAGATCAAACCTGCAACCTAGGTATGTGCCCTGACTGAGGATCGAACCTGTAACCTTTTGGTTGTATGGAACGATGCTCCAACCATCTGAGCCACCCAGCCAGGGCTAGGCTAACGATTTTATTTATTTTTTTAGAGGAGAAGGAAGGGAGAAAGAGCAATGTATGGTTGCCTCTCATATGGCCCTCACTGGGGACCCGGCCTGCAACCCAGGCATGTGCCCTGACTGGGAATCGAACCAGGACCCTCTGGTTCCCAGCCCGCGCTCAATCCACTGAGCTACACCAGCCAGGCCAGTGTTAGCGTTTTATTGGCCACTGACATTAATCATTTCTGTAATCTTTCTCCTCTTTGTCATTACTGCTAACTTTTTATGAATATGATGGTATTCAAGTCCCTCAAAGAGGGACTTGTCCAGCAGAATAGTCAACAAAGGAGGGTATATTAAAGAGAGTAAACCTACAAGCTATCTGATAGTAATACCAATTTATCCAAATAATGGAGTTAGAGCATTTCATTGATTTGCCTAAAGAACCTGAAGATATTTATGTATATCTAGAAAGATGACAGGCTTATGTGGGAAATACCTTTTGGTTTAAATGTATTTGTTAGATTAAAATGTTCTGATAATGCCTACATCTCTTTTAAAAGATTCGGAAACCCCGACCACAGAGAGAACGCGCTCAGTGGGATATTGGCATTGCCCATGCAGAGAAAGCGTTGAAAATGACCCGAGAGGAAAGAATAGAACAGTATACTTTTATCTATATTGATAAACAGCCTGAGGAGGCTTTGTCGCAAGCGAAAAAGAATGTTGCCTCCAAAGCTGAAGTTAAAAAACCCCGGAGACCAAGATCAGTGCTGAATACTCAGCCAGAACAGACCAATGCGAGTGAGGCGGCCTCCTCACTTTCAAGTACTGAGATTCGGAGACAGAGCCAGAGGCGGCACACGAGTGCGGAAGAGGAAGGACCACCTCCTGTTAAAATAGCCTGGAAAACGGCAGCAGCAAGGAAGTCTTTACCAGCTTCTATTACAATGCACAAAGGGAGCTTGGATCTGCAGAAATGTAACATGTCTCCAGTGGTGAAAATAGAACAAGTGTTTGCGCTTCAGAATGCCGCAGGAGATGGGAAATTTATCGATCAGTTTGTTTATTCAACGAAGGTACCTCTTTTTTTTAAATAGTTTTTGGAAGGGAATAATATTTAATAAGTAGTTAACCTCAGCATTTAAAAAAACACAACACAAGATCATAATTTAAATACGTTTTTTATCCACTGCATTGGAAATGGACAGCCAGTTTACTCTGTTTAAGATGGGGCAAAAAGAGACATAGGCAAAGAGGGTATGTTTTTCTTCTTTTTCCCCCTCTTTTGTAATATCCCCATCTGTACTTGATTAATCTTAAGCTGTGCAGCCAAAATTGAGCCTAATGCCCTAAAGTCGTGGAAAAAAACTGGGCACTTTGCCTGTTTCTAGTTTGTATAGTTAGTTTTTCTTAGTTGCAAACTGTGCTTCTAATTAAATCATTTTTGTCAGTTATCTGAATTAACCATTGTAACAATTGTACCTACTGATCTGCTTGGTTGCACCAGCAATCTTGTTGTAAGTTCATGTTGGCTTGGGATAGCTAATGCATTTTAGAGAAATAGCAGAACTATGTTAATTCTTTAACAGTTAGCTGTGGCGATAGCTTAGGTATGGGGTGAAAATAGCTTCTTCAGACTGAATGTCTCTGTCAGCCAGCCCTGAACCTCCATTTAAGGGCACTTAAAAATACTTTAGTTTAAAGATTTTAAAACTCTTTCATAAGATTTTTAATACTTACTCCATGGACCTCTTCACTACGTCCCACCTGTACCACAGTTGTGGGCCTATGAATTCAATTTAGTGGCACTGTATGGATGTGTCCTTTTAAAGAATTCTGTATTTGCTAACACTGTCATGTGCACATTAAAATAATTAAATATAGGCATGCTTTATTAGTGATAAATTTTCCTAGAGAGAAGTATAAGGGTCCTCTGTTAACCTGTTTCTGCCTGTTGGTTCAACCGATTTCGTTAAGGCTAAGCTACCTGAAAAAACTGAACTTACGGTTCCTACTTGGTTCTGCTGATAGCTTTGAATGGCAAATGAGTACTCTGCATCTTTTTTGAGGGTAGATTGGCTCCGTTCTTGGAGTTAGCTTTTATCTGCTTTTAGATGCACAAATCAAACTTTTAACCCCCTCCAAAGAGTGCTATGTATATGAAATTGGAGATAAAACTGACCTTTTAAAAATGCAGGCTTAAAAAATACATAAACATTTATAAATCGTTCCTTTATTCATTGTGTTAAAAATACCTAAAGTCTGTTCCAAATCGCTTATTGGGCACACATTTGGGTCACTATGAATGGCATGTTTCTGTATCTGTGGGTGTTCTGTCTTTCAAGGCGTGTGGACGTTTTTATCTGTGCAGTAGGCACCTTAGCAAATGGAAGTGACCAGACTTCTCTCACTGTGACGTGGGTCAGGGGAGATTATTCAGACCACAACATAGTTTGTTTTTGACAGAAAATTGTGTTATACATGTTCATTTTTCAGCGATATGCCTCATCTGGACTTAGACAGATTTTTTTCCCATACAGTCTCATTGTACATTTTGGAATACATCCTGATGACTTAATAAAAGTGTTCTGATATTGACTAAGATAATTAGCTGCAATCAAGGCCATATAAATTTAATTTTAACTTATCTTTATAAACCAATAATACCTATCTTTTATTTGCCTTATTTTGAAGGGAATTGGTAACAAAACGGAAATAAGTGTCAGGGGACAAGACAGACTTATAATTTCTACACCAAACCAGAGAAATGAAAAGGCAACTCAGAATGTATCATCTCCTGAAGCAACATCTGGTTCTGCAGGTCAGTGTAAATGAAGAGTGTATTGATCCATTTCGAGGTCATAGAACTGCTCCGCTATAACATGGTAGCTATGTTTCTAAGAAGCTTTTAGTTATCAAAATGTAATTATGTTTTTAAAATGAAACTATTAAAGCAGTTATTGCAATAAAAAAGAATGGTTTAGGGGCTAGAGAGCTTATAGTACCATTTATTTTTCCTATAGGAATTTAAATAATAGGAGGTTTCATCATTAAAACAGTATAGTTATAAAACCTACACCTGTCTGAGTAAATGTTCCATTCGGTTCTCTCTCTTTGCGTGGTGATAACGGTTTTCCTTTTTTAGCACTGATAACACACCCTTACCATTTCTTCCTTTATCCCCTGTTGGAAGCAAGTTGGCAGATGCCTGTGTTCTTCTTATTTTTCTTAGATGTCGTAGATGTTAGTAGCTGAGGGCCTAGGGCCTTACCCTCCTATAATAATCTGTTCTCTGATGAGCAGATACTATGACTTGAAAATCAAGCCGTATTATTTTTGCTTATAGGGAAAATGCCTATATTCAGTAAGATTGTGCTTTTGCTGGAATAGTCAAAGTAATTTTTATTAAGAGACTGACTTACTGAGGATCTTACAGTTTAACTCAGTGTCTGGTGGCTTTGCCTTATGCGACAGTATTACTGCTTCATACAGCCACCAAATAAAGACTTAGGTATCAAACTAGGATGGCCATTTGGAATCTTACGTTAGGAGAAAGAAGTTTATTTTACTTTGTTCTTTAAAAACTTTTTTGGAATCTAAGAAGCGACCAAATAATTTTCTAGAAGGGTTAAAGTCTTAAGACCTGAGGTAGTAATCTCAAACATTAGTAACTCGGGCAACTCTGAGATTTAGTGACCCTAAGGGGTAAATATTTTTTGTAAGGGAAATTTTTAGTGAGACTCTTATGATAAAACCTAAATAAAAACAATCATTGTTCAAGAAAGACCTTGGGCTAGCTGCCTTTCAAACAAACAAAAAAATTGGGGTGGGGGCTGTCGGACAGGGAGAGGTGGTGGCAGAGGAGATGGGTATGTATTGGACCAAGCAGATTAAACAACGTGCCTTTATGCAAAATTGAGTTGGGAAAGAAAGCCACATTAAAGTAAGGAGGGAGTAACAACGTCCAGAACCAGGTTTGCAGCTTGTATCTAGCGGCAAAACAATACCAGAACGGTACCAGACCTCAGATTCGGCAGCCTTGGTACTTGAGTTTGGCAAAGACAGAATTCAGAGCCAAGGAACTCAAATTATAAGTGAGAGTTTGTTTTCAAAGTCACAGAGATAGACCCCTGGCTGGTGTGGCTCAGTGTATTGAGTGCTGGCCTGTGAACTAGAGGGTTGCCAGTTCAATTCCCAGTCTAGGACACATACCTTGATTGTGGGCCAGGTCCCCAGTAGGGGGCGTGCAAGAGGCAGCCACACATTGCTGTTTTTCTCCCTCACTTTCTCCCTCCCTTCCCCTCTCAAAAATAAATAGATAAAATCTTAAAAAAAAAAAAAAAAAAAAGTCACAGAGATAGAAAAGGTAAGCCTGCAGGGCTGCATGGACTCAGGAAATGAGTTAGAGAGGCAAAAGAAGAGCCCTTGGAGTTTAGGGGGGGAAAGGTGGAAAGAACGCACCTGGGGGGAGGTGAGGGAGAGGTGTGGGCCTGCTCCAGATATGAGGGAAAGAGAGCTCGTGCAAGGATGAGCAAGGCGAGCCTGGGTGAGTGAGCACCTGCCCTGGGGAAAAGCGGGGAGGGGAAAGGCCAGGGCATGCAGAGAGAGAAAGAGCCTGAGACAGAGTCCTCTGTCCTGAGGGTTTTTACCCACTTTGAAGGCGGGGATCTCAGGGGAGGCCCCAGAGGAGGATCTTGATAGAATATTCTCCAGCTTTCCAGATACGCCCTTTCGGAGTTGTGGTCTCCACTGATGGTCCGTGCCAGGACGGGGTCATTAGTCATTGTATCTGGTCCTGATATCAGCCACAGCATCCCTCTCTCTCTGGTTTTTCTGGTCATGGAGCTGAAATATAACTGAGGCTGTATCTCCAGTTTGACTAAAACTCTGACTCTGGTCAGCAGACCCAGAGCTCTGCCTCCAAGATCCTTTGATGTGGGCCACAACCTCACCATCCTGAGGGCTTAATGCTCAAGGGAATGGTCGTGCCAGGGCTTGCATGGGAGTCTTATGAGGTCATTCTCCAGCCCCCTTGCTACTTTTCTTAGGAAGTCTACCTCATGACTTGCAACATGCTAGGGGAGGAGAGGTCAGTGGAGGCTCTGACCCACATGAGCAGCAATATGAAAGGTCAAGGGGTCTAAACCACATGACCAGCCATGTGCTAGAGGAAGAAAGGTCACCGTGGGGGTGAGGTCCCACCCACAATACTTTTTTTCCCCCAGTTTTGCTCATTGCTAGGCACCCGGGGTTTTCCAGACCTGGCCTATCATCCTTGCTCTTCTCATGCCTAACTGCCTACTACATATCGTGTCAAAATACTGTATTAAAAAAATGAAATTATAATGTTGAAGGAACGGATATATGGACTTAGATTTTGCATTAATTGAAAATGTTTTTTAATATTAAAGAATCCTTTTTGGAGAGAAAAGAAAAGAATCTTTTGGCCTTAGCTCCGTAATCAGTTTTGTTGTCTTTCTTTACACTAAACTGTTGGTAATTTATCTGAAATTTATTTAAATATGGTAATTTATTTAAATGTGATTTATTTAAATGTGACACCTAGAGTAGGAGGGTCTTTATTTAAATATCTATATTCTCCTAACTAGGGAGAACGTAAATTCTCCATATAAGACTGATATTAAATATTATACTTTTTTTTTTAAGATGTTATTTTATTTATTTTTAGAGAAGGGGAAGGAAGTGAGAAAGGGAGGGAGAGAAACGTCGATGTGTGGTTGCCTCTCACACGCTCCCCAGTGGGGACCTGGCCCGCAAGCCAGGCATGTGCCCTGTCTGGGAGTCCAACCTGCAACCCTTTGGTTTGCAGGCCGGCACTCAATCCACTGAGCCATGCCAACCGGAGTATACTTCTATTTTTAATGGAGCTGGGTTTTTTTCCTTCTTCTCAGCTACTGAACATTTTATTTTCATGTAGTCTTTTCATTGTAAGATTTAAGTTCTGCTATGGACTTTTTCTCTTTACTTTTTTTTAAGTGAAACATAAAATGGAATGTTATAATTCTTTATATCTGGAAAAAGCCTAGTTCCTTCCTTAGGGAAGCACATATAATTAGATTGTAAATTAATGTTGGGACCTTAATATAGGGATGAGTGTTCTAAAGCTTTGACCTTGGTTTAAATTTGGTTACCAGCTATGGTTGATCGTCATATTTTGCTGTTTTAAATGACCATTTTGCTTCTTGTGAAAATAACTTCAGTACAGGCATACCTCGTTTTATTGCATTTCACTTTATTGTGCTTCACATATGTGTTTTTTCAAATTGAAGGCAAGGTCCTCTACCAGCAAAAAGATTACAGCTCACTTTATTGCGGTGTTCTGGAACTGAACCCGCAGTACCTCCAAGGTATGCCTGTAGTTGAAAGTCAGAAAAGAGATTTTATCTTTCTTCAGAAATTAGTTACATCATCATCTCAGCTGGTGGCGGCAACTACATAGGGAGAATTCTTGAGCCTTTTCCTAGTAAACTTAGGGGATTCATAAAGCGTGTGGCACTGCTGCATTTCTGTGGTTTGCAGAATTGTATTTGCATTTGTACTAGATTTCTAAGTACGTTTCCAAATCCACAGATGCTTACCTCCTCTCTCTTAGAAGGTAAACGTAATACTTTTTGGTGGTTTTATGTGTTCTGTGGGTAGCTTTCAGAATAATTTTAAGAAGTCATGTTGCCTTATCTTCTATAGGACAGTATGTACATCAGATATCTGTACTTGATGAAACAATTATGTTTTCATTCTTAAAACAAGTAAAGAGTTTTTGTTTGTTTTAAGCAGTTCTGTTTTCATTTTCTTCTTCCCTGGTAGGTACTTGAGTATTGATGATTATACTAAAGTACGAATCTGTGGAATATATGAGGGTAGAATATCTGTTGTTTTGTAAACATTCTCATCAGTGTGAGGAGAAGAGTGAGAATAAAGAAAGGAGCTAGCACCTCCATTTGTGACTTCTCTGCTAAGCAGAAATCATATATTATTATCAAACTACCTACTCTTTTCTCAGAATAAAAATAGTGGACTCCTTCGTTGTTTTGACCTGGAACTAAGGTGAGGGAATCCATTTGCACATAGACAGGAACAGTGACACCAAATAATAAATATACAAGTGATCTGAAGGCTTTACGAAAGTAGCTTTGGCCTGATTTTATAGGAGGTCTTAGGAGCTTTCTCCTCTGGTAAGTGAAAGATGTTGTTATCTGGGAAGAGCCATTTAAGTGGTCCAAGCACTGAAAAGATCGAGCACAGCCGCACTGAAGGTGTCATTCCTTCTCAGGGTCACAGAGTGAAATCATTCCTGACTTAGTGTTCTTTCAAGCTGTGGTCTTTGGTCTAAGTTTTATCCTTTCCAAAATGTGAGTTTTCTATACTCTGGTTTCTCTTCAGATCGTATAAATCTTTTGCCTTTTACCAAAATGTGAGTTTTCTTCTGTTAACTTTCAAAGAATTTTACTTTTTAAAAATCTTAATAGTTTCTTGTTTTACTATTTAATGTGAAACCACTTCATAATTTGTTTCAACTAGTTTTTCTTGACTAATTCTTTCTCTTTTTTTTTTTAATTGACTTTAAGAGAGAAAGAGAGATTTGTTCCACTTATTTTTGCACTCACTGGTTGATTCTTGTACGTGCCCTGACTGGAGATCAAACTTGCAACCTTGGAATGTTGGGATGATGCTCTAACCAACCGAGCCACCTGGTCAGGGTGTGACCAATTATTTCTAAGTTTTAACAAGTCCCTCAGTGGATCACATTAATGATTTCGCTTGGGTCAGCCTTTTTGTGCATTTCCTGCTTTTTCTACTTTTGCTGTTAATAAATAAAACAGTAGCAAAACTTGTGTAAGTGCACCAAGCACTCATTTTACACATAGAATTACCATATTTTGCCATGTGTAATGTGTGCTTTCTCACCCAGTTTTTGAGGGGAACATAAGGATGCACATTATACAGAGGTGGTGCCTGAAATGCCTGGTATTTGTTCTTGTGTTTTTTGTTACCTAAAATTTCTTGTACCGTAATGTGTTAAAAAATAAATGCTAAAATTCCTTTCTAGTACAGAAAACAAGTATCTAAATATAAATAAATACAAAATTAAAACGAAAGATTCTTTTTTCCTGAAAGTTTGGGCCGAAGACATGGGTGCACATTATCCATGGCAAATTTAATTCATTTGTTAAAATGCAAAATACTGTAGTACTGATTGAATTTTGAGCCAGTAATTCCTAATGGCATCTGAGAATGAAGTCATTTTCATCTGTCCGCTCAATACCTTCATTCCTTCAATTATAATTACATAAATATGTTTATCTGCTTTCAAGAAAACTAAACTATGTCTCTGCAACTTTATAATTTTAAAAAGTCCAGTCCCTCTTCATTTGTATAATTTTGTCTTTTATTAATCCCAATCTCAGCCTATCAGCCTCTACTGTTTGATCTTATAAAAATTTTATGTGCTCCCAAGTATTTAATAGCTTTTTCATAATTTATAATTAAAAGACCAAAAATAATGGATCAAAAAAACAGGGAAATTGGTCAAAGCTTAGTCACATAAATGTCAAGCTATCCTCAAATGAGTTTTTATTTACTTGTTTGTTTAAATCATCTCTTAGGCTCAGTAGAAAAGAAGCAGCAGAGAAGATCAATTAGAACTCGTTCTGAATCAGAGAAACCCACTGAAGTTGTGCCAAAGAAGAAGATCAAAAAGGAGCAGGTTGGCGTCCTACATGTAGAGAGTTAAAACATTGTATTTGTAAATGTTGTGGCTTATATTGGTATCTTAAAAGAAAGAAACTTTCCCCACATCGAGTTTTCTTTCTGGACTGTCTGTGCTTCTGTCCTGGAGAATTCACTGCCATCCCTGTGATTCTGCTTCAGGCACTTTCACAGAAGGCAGTCAGGCTTCGGGAGGTGGGAGGCCCGTGGTACAAGTCTCTTAAACAATTCCTCACACTTATTTTGAAATTTCTGTTAGGAGCAAAATGATTTCATGTTTTCATGATTTTTATTTGGACCCATCAGTGAGTTCCCTTTTTTAAAACCTTCTTGATTTTTTATTTAAGCTGCTAGTATGTATTGTTTTTATTTTTTAAACAAAGTCAAATTAATTTAACTACAAGAATTATATTTAAGAAACAGATGGTCATAGATGATCTTGGTTTTCTGTTGGTATCACAGATTTTTTGGAACATTATTTTCCCAGTGGGTTATCAGATAATCTCTGTTCAAGGGGGAAACAGAAGGATTGTTTTGACGGAAGGGTTTTAAATCAGTGTAATCAGTGTAGTGATATTCATATTAAATTACCTTCTGGAAACCATACTCCCTTTCATTAAACTCACAGTAAGAATTTTTTTTATTTTTTAAACTGAGAGAATACCCATTTTAACAGCCCAGACAGCCACTATTAAACAAAAAGAATCCTGAATGTTATTAGTTCCAATAAGCTTTATAGTTTTTAAACCACTTAATATGGAAGAGTGTGAACTTTTCTATTTATTTCCTTCAAATTTTAAACTTCCAAACTTAAAAGGTGACTTTGTGGGTGCTCTGTGGTATCATCAAACATGTAAAACAATTTTCCCAGAAATACTTAACTAAAATTTCAATAATATACTAATTTGTCATTCATTTATCATAATTAAGTTTCATACTTAGGAAATTATATTCCAAAAAATCTTTCTAAGCTCTTGCAAACCTACATTATTCATTACCGAAATGAAGTTGTGATTTTGCCAGCTGGTTCCCAAATTCAGTCTGTGACCAGTCAGTTTAAAATTAATAAGCAGAATGAGTGCAAAATGGGACTAATTGTTAATGCCACTGTGTTACAGTTAGTAGTAGGACAATACCAGTGATTGTGTAGAAGATTTTATATTGGTATTACTAATTGTATCTTATGAAAGCGCTTCTGTTGTATGTTTTTTTAACCTGTTGTAAAAAAATAAAAAAATTTTTTAAAAGCTTAGAACAATCCTTAAATATTTACAGAATGTGTTTCAACGTGCATATTTCACCACATCTTAAAGAAACATCAACTTCAATTCATAGCTTAAACAGGAACTCCTCCAAACAGCATCCTTTCTTCAATTCCAATGGTTCAGTCCTCAAATTACCACGTGTTTTACATATACATTGGCAGAATAACTTCTGATCTCGCTCTCCTAATGTAGGATCAAGACACTGTTCATAAGACACTCAAGAAAGTGCTTTTGCAATATCACAAACTTACTAAGTTTGTACTAGCAGCAAAAGTATTGAGCTTCCAGCTGTATGGAGCCCTGTGGCACTCTCTACAGAGAGGGTCCTGATTCCCAGCAACTTAGCTGTGAGTGCAGGCGCGGAAGGGTCTTAAAGTGGCGTGAGTTACATTAACCTGAGTATCATAGTAAGTAAAAATTTATCCTAACGTCTTTGGGGCGGGAGGGGCTCATAGCAGCATCGGGCTGGTTGCAGAAACAACCCCGCTCCTGCCTCCCAGACACCGAGGAAAGTGTTCTCGTTCTTCTTCTGCCAAGGGAACGGGGGAAAGTCTTGGCTCGAGAGCATGTGGCTGTCTGTTGTCACTCGATTCAGCACAGGCAGCTCAGATTTAACCACCCCCCACCCGCCCTTGAGACAGAGAACTGTACCCACCAGATGGGACTGAGTTCAGATTTCAGATACATTAATCACTCTTCATGACTTAGACTGATGGAAGTATTATTTTTTCCTTAATTAAAAGTGAAAAACTTTTCTCGTTAATGCTGTATTTCTCTGTCCAAACAGGTTGAAGCAGTTCCTCAGGCCACAGTGAAGACTGGATTACAGAAAGGTGAGTTGTTATAATGTTGCTTTACATTTCCTTGATTAAAACCAATTTTAAAGAATTATTTGTACTTCATGTTTTTTTGTTTGTCTCTGTAAATCATTGTTGTTGCTCTTCAGTCAATGATTTGTGTGAAATTGCAGTATTCCCTGGTATGTGTGTGTACGTGTGTGTACGTGTGTGACTTTTAGAGTTGATAATATTCTGTACCTCCATGTGAAAAGTCTTATTTGTTTTATGTAAATTGGAGAACACCACGTAGACTGGATATGTTTCCACCTTTTCTCCATATGGTTCTGGGGTTTCACTGGTATATAAACTAGGGATGTGACGAATCCACTTTTTTTGGTATTCGACTGAATACCGAATAGTAGCTACTAAATGTTTGTCAAACATGGACTATGACAAATCAGACAAGACAAGCTGATTGAAAAAAAAATCTTGCCACGCTTATTTTTTACAGTGCTGTAAAATCTTTTTGTAAATTAAAATGATTCATAGCATATTTATGGCCATTATTAGATGACCTTATGCAAATCTATTTGAGATATGCACAAAGTTTAAGAAATCTTAAACTTATATCTGTATTTTCTGTGTGCAATTTGACTACAGTACAAACTCCATAGCATGATTCGTGCGTTTCTGGTGATATCATTCAGACTGTATTTATACCTGTAGTTTACTTTGGGCAAATTGCATTATTAAAAAAATAAAATAAAAAAACACCAGCCTCTCTGCATTCTCGGGGAGAAGTCTGCAGCGATGGTCTCCGTGGAGATCCTCAGCAGAACTGAACAGCCTCTCGGAGGGAACACTGCTTGGCGGAGCTCCAAGAAAAGACATCGCGATCGCTGCGAGATTAGGAGGCCTGATTGCGTTGTGTTTCCACCATTCCACAGGGTCGGCGGACCGGGGAGTGCAGGGCTCTGTCAGATTCAGTGACAGCTCCGTCTCCGCAGCGATTGAGGAAACTGTGGACTGAGATTCCTGTACAATTTCATCCCAGAAACTCCAGACTTGTAGTCTCCATGCAAGATTTCTTTGTCGGCGGCTCGATAAACAGTTTCTTTGTTCCCAATTTTGATTTTGCCAATCATCATTATTGGCATTTTCCTGCCTGTTTTCTTCTTCAAGACTGAACAATTGCTTTAACATTCAAATGATTTTTTTTTTTTTTTTTTTGGTCTGAGCTGGATAGGTACAGCTTAAATCATGGGTCCAGCCTAAAAACCACAGTTTAACTTACACTGATCAATTTCAACATGGACTGTTTTTGTTTCTTGTTTTTAAATAAAGCATCATCACTAATGTACATCGGCAGGGTTTTGCCAAACAGCCCAAACTGTATACGTTACAATCATTAAAAGCTCTTATTATTATTATTTTTTTTGTTAGTGCCGTTATCATGGAGAACAGCATGGCAGCTGTCTTGGGCAGTCTGTTGTTTTTCTAGCATTTTCAGAAACTCATCGGAAATGGCGGTACCTGTGTTTCCCTTCGAAAGCCTCTCAGTACAGCACTCCTGTTCCTCTGTTAAAACTCCTTGTTAATCCAGTGATCTTTTAGGCCAAGGAAATACTTTGTGGTGGTGTTCTGGGTTCATACACCAGCAATGAAGGAGATAGATGTGTGTACTTGTGTTTTAATCAGCATTAACATGGGCAGGCACCCTCATTTATAGATGTCAGGAAACATTCAGTGCAAAACTAGTAGCCTGGGATGTGATAACGAGGTTCCAGTGATCTGAGCAGTCTCAGGAGACCCACTCCCTCCGCCGCAGAACATGGTGTACACCAAGTGCTGTTCTCACTCGGCCTGTTGCGGATCTTCGTGGCCCCAGGAGACCTGTTTCTCCGTGGTCTCTTCTGGACTGTACACTTCCACCATAGCTTGCTGGGCTGATCTAGATGTCTGTTTGTTGTATGGAAATTTTGGGGGAAAAATCCAAAACACAAACTGTGGGTTGAAATATTAACCGTCTCCTTGGTTCCCTGGTATCCACCGTGCCTGATCTGCACATTTCATCGTGGCTGTTTCTGTATAGCCTGTACCGCATTAGCCCAAGAGATTGTTGCTTTGTAACTTTTTGCACTATTGTTTTGGCTGGATTTGTATTACACACAGTTTTAAAAAAAAAAAAAAATTCCACACTATTCTCTGCCTTTTTTTTTTTTTTTTTTTCGTTTTTCATATTTATTTCCTCCCACACAAATTCCACATAGAGGCCTCTCATCCAGCTCTTCGTGATTTGGCTGCACCTGAACATTGATTGTTTGTTTACAACCCTCAGCAATGTGCCTCCTAAATGGCATGGCACAGGTAGATGTGCTGCAGCACTCGTTCATGGTCACCACAAATGACACTTCACCAAGGAAGTCTCAGATGAACAACTATGAACATCCAAAATTTATGACGGGGGAGGGCAGTACTCAACTCAATTGCAAAATTCGGGGGGAAATGGCACTATCCGTGTACGAATCGAATACAAATCAAAGATTTGTCACATCCCTAATAAAAACAAGATGGAGATGTCTCTGCGACCATATTTGTAAGCTGCACAGTGTGTTGGGTTTTATGTCTTCCCCCTCCAAATCGAATGGTGCTTTGGATTGCTCCAAACAAGTCAGCTGTCCTGCAGTCTCGATAGAATTGGTTTTTAGGTTGGAACTTGGGCTCTGTTGACTGAAAAGAGCTGTAGAGCAGAAGCACTGAATTAAATGTTGTAATAGAGCGGTTGTAAATTAAATCACCATCAGAAAAGTCAGAAGCTCATGAAGTTTTGACTTGTGACTTCGTGTTACAAAGAGAGCTGTGCTTTTTCACACTACAGATGAGTTTGGGGAAAGAAAATATTCCCCCCCAAAAAATAAATTAAGAAAACAAACGTGAAGTACTATCTTAGGATTAATTTCGGTGTATTGTATTAAGGTGCCAGCGAGATTTCAGATTCCTGTAAACCTCTAAAGAAAAGGAGTCGCGCCTCCACTGATGTAGAAATGACTAGCTCAGCATACAGAGACACGTCCGACTCCGATTCTAGAGGCCTGAGTGACGTGCAGGTAAATATACGTGTTCGAGGGTCTGAGCACAGCGCTCTCGTTTGCTTTGTGAAACCGATGAACATAAATGCTGCTTTACCCAACTTATTTGGGGAAGATGGGGGATTTTTAAATATTCATAGTAAAGAAACCATTTTGGTTATTTTGTAATGATGAATGTCTTAATTTTGCTGTACTCTTACATAACAGCAGCATAGTTTTCGATGTTTTTTTTTTTGTTCTTTTGGTTTTTTTTTTAATTTGAACTAGAGTTTCTCTCAAAACACCAGACATGGTATCCAGGTGTTTTAGGAAGGGAAGGAAGGAAGAAGAGGAAGTATCAAGATTTATTTGAGCACCTCTTACTAAGAGTTTTGAAGCACCTAACTTTGAGGAAATGTTTTTTTAAGTCTTTTAAAAATTTTTTTTATTTATTGAGCTGAGAGAGAAACATTGATTTGTTGTTCCACTTATTTATGCGTTCATTGGTTCATTCTCGTCTGTGCCCTGACCAGGGATCCAACCGCAGCCTTGTTGCATCGGCATGATGCTCTAACCAACTGAGCTACCCGGCAAGGGCGTATCTTTGGGGAAATTTTTTTCTTAAAACTGCGCTATGTTTTTCATGTAGGTAGGCTTTGGAAAGCAAGTAGATAGCCCTTCCGCTGCTGCAGATGTGGATGCTTCTGACGTGCAGTCCGTGGACTCCAGTTTGTCGAGAAGAGGCTTTGGGGCGAGTAAGAAGGACACTGTGTGTCAGGTGGGCAAGTGACGACCCCGCAGCTCGGAAGAAGTGCTGTTGTATTCTGCCAACAGTGTACTTACCTCCCATCAGAGAGGGCGGTGTCCTTCCAAATTATGATGTTCCTTTAAAGCCACCGCTCTGAAAGCCATTTCAGGCTCTTTTCTTGCCCTTCTGCGTTTGGAGCACTGACCGCTCACATGCAGGGGTCAGTCTTCATTGTCACGAAGTGCAAGTCAGTGGCAGTTGACTGCTTCAGAAACATTTTCGTATAATTAGGTTGGCATTAAGTTTTTAATGTATATTTTCCCTTTCTGAAAAATACTGCTTTGCCCTGTGAAGAAAAGCTGAAGTACCTAGATTCCAAAGAAGGAATCATACAAAATTAAGTATGACTTTTAAACTTTATACCATGTTGGATGTGAAAATAGTTACCTAGCTCAGTGGTTCTCACAGTGAGGGCCCAGGACCAGTAGTATCAGCATCGTCCAGATACTTGTTGTAAATGCAAGTTCTTGTCCTTGTCCCCCCCCTCCCTCCCCGCCACCCCCACCTACTGTGTCAGAAACTAGAGGAGACAGGCCCTCTGGGTGATTCTGAGAACCACTGCTGTTTGCTGTATTGCAGATCTGTGAAAGCTCTGGTGACTGTCTGATTCCTTGTGAGGGAGAGTGCTGCAAATACTTTCACCTGGAGTGCCTGGGCTCGCCATCGCTCCCTGATGGAAAATTCACCTGCGTGGAGTGTAAAACCGGTAAGCTGGCTGCCTTTGGTAGATTTGAAAAGATGGATAGGGAGGGATGTACAATGCCAGCATCTCTCATGGCATCTAACTTTCTTACCATTGTTACGTAGCTCTTTTCTCCCAAAAGTATTTCAGCAGATTAAGACCATTTAGCGTTTAAGCTTCTTAAAATCAAAGAGTAGCTAGCAATATTATTGTCAAATTTCCTTCTACCAGTGCCTTACTTATAAAATCTATCAAGTCATCAAGATGTATTTGTATTTGATCTAAAGAGCTATACAAAGTATGTAGAGTGAATTATTTTTCAAATGGATTTGAGATTTTTATGCTTAATACATTGGTTTAAAGTGCCTTGACTTTAATAGACTGCAATAAGTATCAATTGCAAACTGTAACCATGGTGATAGTATTTTTAGTGGAAAGATAGAGCTACAGGAAATGGTTTTTAAGACATGAAAGCTTTGGATTCACCATTTATTTCCAATTCTCCCCACCACCACCACCAAATACAGACTACCACCTATCAAACTAATTTATGGAGAAAGAAATATGCAAATTTATATTTCTTATCTGTGTAGGCAAGATTCTAGTTAAAGTCACGAAAGCAGGAAGTAGAGTCGTTTAATTTGTAATAAGGCAAGTGAAAAGTCAACTAGAGATGATGTGGTAGCATTTCCAGGAAGTGCATTCGTATGGTTTTTGTTTTGTTTTTTTTGCTAGGGGGAACTGGATTTCAAGTATTTATGATATGCTGATCTTACTCATGGCACTTTATTTTCCTACTTTTTTATTTGGATTCTCATAGATATTTTATCCTTTTTTATTTAATTGCATGCCTCTTAAAATCACTTACATATGCTAACTTCCATTAGAATGGTAATTTTTTTTTCTGAACACTTAATACAGGCCAGGTGCTGTTAGTACTAAGCATTTTATCCTATTGTCTCATTTTATCCTCATAACATAAATGAGGTCAATACTATTATTATTTTCATTTTACCGAGGGTGAAACCGAGATTAGAGAGTTGAGTTTAGTACCTTGCCCAAAGTCACAGAACAGCATGTGATGAAACTGGCATTTAAACTGAGGAGGCAGTCTGCCCCCAGGATCCCTGCTGTTTACTGTTGCCTTCTACCACCTTGACTAAGAGAATGGAGATCACGGATCATATATTCTTAAACATACATACTCTGAACTCTCACAAACATACATGTGCAAAAATTAAGCTATAAAAACTTTTAAACATACAACATTTTCCCTGTATAAAATGTTACTTTATTCATCACACTTAGACTCTGCAATAAAACTCTTGAACAGTTTGCCAGCTGGCAGCCCCAGGTCAGATTATCTGCGCATCGTTCTCTTTGGCCCTCACAGTGGGTTTTGAATGTGCGAACATGGATCCGGCATGTACTCCTGGTTCCTCACATTCCCCGTCATCCCTTCTTTCTAAAGCCCTGTCACTCCAGTCGTTTGTGTAGCCCGTCCAGCCCCGTTAAGCACCTACGTTTACAGTCTCTGATTCAAACTGCTGTTAGGAAGGACTGTGTAGCTCCCTATTGAAACACTCTTTTGAGGCTTCTGTCCTAACCCTAGAATTCAGCTAAATTCTGCCAACAGAGGTTAGATATAATTTCATTTGATATACATCTATTAAGAGATTTAAGAGGGAAGTTTGCTTTAAAAACAGTCACATAGAACAAAGAGTTTTCACACTTCCCAATTTCAAAATTTACCTACAAAACTACAGTAATTAAAACAGTGTGATACTGGCATAAAGACAAATATAACCCATTAGAATAGAATAGGGAGTCCAGAAATAAACCTTCGTATATATAGTTGAATGATTTCTTGACAAGGGTACAAAGACCATTCAGTAGAGAAAGGACAGACTTTTCGGCAAATGTGCTGGGAAAACTGGATATCCGAATGCCAAAGAAAGAGATTGGACCCTTAGCTAACAACCATATGCAAAATATAATTCAAGATGGATCATAACAGCTAAAACTATAAATCTCTTAGAAGAAAACATCAAGGAAAACTTTTGTGACATTGGATTAGGCAGTGATTTCCGGCTATGACATCAAAAGTATAGGCAACAAAAGAAAAAAAATAAAGAAATTGGACTTTATCAAAATTAAAAACTGTGTACACCAAATGACACTGTCAATTGAGTGAAAAAGCAGCCTGCAAAATGGGAGAAAATAGCCCTGCCTGGTGTGACTGAGCAGGTTGAGCACCAGCCTGCAAATCAAAGGGTCCTTGGTTTGATTCCCAGTCAAGGCACATGCCTGGGTTGCAGGCCAGGTCCCCAGCAGGGGGCGCATGAGAGGCAACCACACATTGATGTTTCTCTCCCTCTTTCTCCCATCCTTCCCCTCTCTCTAAAAATGAATAAATGAAGTCTTTTAAAAGTGGGAGAAAATATTTGCAAATAACTTATCTGACAAGGAATTAATATCCTAAATACATAAAGAACTCCTACAACTCAACAAAAAAGACATAACCCAATTGAAAATTAAACAAAGAACTTGAATAGACATTTCTCCAAAGATCTATAAATGCCCAATAAGCACATGAAAAGATGTTCAACATCATTCATTAGTAATCAGGCAAATAGAAATCAAAACTACAATGAGATGCCACATCACACCTATTAGGATGGCTATTATCACGAAAACAGGTTACAGAGAAATTGAAACAGTTGTGCACTGTTGTTGGGAATATGAAATGGTGTAAATACTGTGGAAAACAGTACGATAGTTCCTCCAGAAGTTAAATATAGAATTACTGTGTGATGCAGCAATTTCACTTCTGGGTGTACCCAAAAGAGTTGAAAGGAGGGATTCACACAGGCATTGGTACACCCATGTGTATTACAGCACTATTCACCATGGCCAAAAGGTGGAAACAACTCAGATGTCCATCAGTGGATGAATGGATAAATAAGATGTGGAAAAATAACAGAATATTATCAGCTTGAAAAAGAAATGAAATAAATACTGGTACATACTACAATGCGGATCAACCTTGAAGATACTATGTGGGGTGAAATAAGTCAGTCATAAGGACAAATACTGTATGATTCCGCTTCCATGAGTTACCTGGAGCAACCCAATTCATAGAGACAGGAAATGGAACGGCTGTTACCAGTGGTTGGTGGGGGGAGGGGTGGGGAATTATCATTTAATGGTTAGAGTTTCAGTTTGGGGTGATGAAAAATCCTGGAATTGGGTAGTGGCGATGGTTGCAAAATATGTGAATGTACTTAATGTCACACATAAAAATAGTTAAAATGGTAAATTTTATGTCATATATTTTAACCACAATTTAAAAAAACGATTACAGTTGACCCTTGAACAACACAGGGTTCACCTACGAGTCCACTGATAAGCAGATGGTGTTTGCAGTGAGTGCTGTCTGTTGGAGAATTTGGGGGAGATCTCCTTACTACCACGAAGCAATCGTGTCAGTTATACTAGGCTACAATTATATTGCTGCTCTTTTGTTACCAGTGTGTGAATTACTACATCTGGAAGTACGTAGGAATTTCTTTTTCACATTATCTTTCACTTTTGGTGTCTGATGTTACTAATGTGTATAACATAGTATTTTGTATCATACAAGGCAGTGTTGATACAGGTGCTGACACGGCTTGTAAACAGGCGGTGTAAACGTACAGCCGCGAGAAACACAGTAGCGTCCTGTAAATGTATTTTCCTTATGACTTTCTCATGAACATTTCCTTCAGCTTCCTTTGTTGTAAGAATACAGTGTATAGTACGTGTTAACCAACTGTTTACGTTCTCGGTAAGGCTCTCGGTCAGCAGTCGACTATGAGTAAGTGCAAGTTTTACGGGAGTCCAGAGTTGCCCTTAACCCCTGTGTACTTTATTTATTTATTAAATTGCGTTTGATACATTTATTGTCATGTTAAAATTAGTTTGATACTAATCTGGTACACTTCTAACATATTAAGAGTGAAAACTCAGATTCTTTAAACCATTGTTTAAGATCATTTAGGAAGTTTCGTTTATCGAAAGATAAACACTTTACATGTAAAATGTGTTACAAGATACTGCATGCCTATTAAGTCCTTATACTGCCACTTTCTATCATTTAAGACAAATGTGATTTCTGAAGAGAAAGTATTTTCATTTTCCCTTTTGAATGAAATGTGTAATGGCCAATCTTACCATTTCCTTATTTTAAATAAAGACCATGTCCTAGTGAGAAGGAGGGTGTTGGAAGCATTCACATGCTGGAGCTCGAAACATAAGTCTTAGAGGGTTTGATAGTTTACCTCTCTATTATTACAACAGTATTTCTAGTTCCAGCAATTTTCATTTCTGTTAGACTTAGTTTGATCAATTTACAAATGAAAGACTATTCATTTTTACATAGAGCAGTTTTTGCATTAGGCAAAATGTACAGTCAAACCTTGTAGCCTTTGAAATAAGTTTTTTAAAATTGATTTTAGAGAGAGAGAGGAAGGGGAAAGAAAGATAAGTATCAATTTGTTATTCCACTTACTTGTATTTACTCATTCATTGGTTGATCCTTGTATGTGCCCTGACCAGGGATCAAACCCACAACCGTGGCATATCAGGATGATGCTCTAACCAACTGAGCTACCTGACCAGGGCCTAATCTTTTTTTCTTAAATTCTAAAAGTTATTTTTAAAACAATACTATTGCTTTTATATCTATATACATTGTAAAATATAATTGGAAATTAGATCTCTGCGACCTTTCCTATATTTCCTGCTGAACTTTATTTCTCTAACAAAGCCAGTAATTAAAAAAAATGAACATCACAATTATAGGCACTAATTCTGAAGAATTTTTATAATGTATCCAACTTATAAAGTTGAGTGCTTCTGAAACAAAATCTCACTTTCTATGAAAAATCAAAACACAAAAAACTGTATAAAAAAATAGGCAAAAGGCTTGAACACTCCCCAACGATGATATCAAAATGGCCAATAAATAATCACTTATAATTTTCATATGTAAAACAGATACAGAATGAGAACACATAATCCTAATAAAAAAGGCAAAAAATTATAGCTAGATGTGTCACTTAAACTGTAGGAAGTCAAGGACAAAAAGAAAATATTAAAAATACCCACAAAAAGACAATTTATCTTCACAGAACGACAAAACAAATAAATAATAAAAACATTGTTATAATTTGCAGATCTTTGATTACAGCTGAACTTTTTTGCGTGTTTTCGTTGACTCCTGTGAATTATCTATTCATGAGTCTTTTCTATTTACATACTGCAGTGTTAAAGTTATTAGTATTTTACATTCATATCTAATTACACACGTAACACGTAAGTACGATGTTATGAAAAAATCATCATTATAGCACACGCTGCAGTCCCCCTGGATCATCACTCTTAATTTCGGCTCCTACTTAAACTTAACTCTGGCCGTCCCCAGAGGTGACCATTGTTACCGGTTTGGTGGGTAGCGCTGCACATCTCTTTCTGTGTGCATGCGTGTGTGGATGTGTGTAACATGTTTATGTGTGCTGTAATGAAAATGTCTCATGCCACTGTTCTGCAGATCGATTTTTTCCGTAGTTTTTTTTTAACTATTCCTCTATTGAAGGACGTTTGAGCTGCTTGCAGTTGTCTGCTGTCACAGACACGCTCGGTCAACACCCTTTCGCACGTGCAATTCTGTCCTGATGCAGAGAGCAGGAAGTAGAAATTCTAGGCCACAGAAAATAAACGTACTTTCTTTAAAAAAAAAAATGGCTAGCCCGGCTGGTGTAGCTCAGTGGATTGAGCGCGGGCTGGGAACCAGAGGGTCCCGGTTCGATTCCCAGTTGGGGCACATGCCTGGGTTGCGGGCCAGGTCCCCAGCGGAGGCCATGTGAGAGGCAACCATACATTGCTCTTTCTCCCTCCCTTCTCCTCTCTCTAAAAATAAAAATAAATAAAATATTTAAAAAAAATGGATACTGCCTTGTTTTCTTCCAAGGTAGTTCCTTCAACTTAAACTCCTACCAGCAGTATATAAGAGTTTCTTTTTCCCTACACCCTGATCAGCAATTGGTATTATCTGACTTTTGAAGTTTTTTCCTAGTGATGAAGTTTTAAAATGTTACTTGTGGTTTTATGAGTGAAGTTGAGCATTTTTTCATGTTTACTGGCTTTCTTTCTGCTTTTTGTAAATTGCCCCTTCATTCCTTTTGCCCACTTTTATTAGGCTGCTTTGTTCCTCCTGTTTTGGTTGATAGTTCTTTATAAGTCTTGTTAGCTGTTTTTGCTCATATATGTTGCATATATTTTTCACTATATTTGTGCTCTATATAACAAAACAATCCTTTGTCATCTTTGTTGAATATATTTTTCCACATCTGTTTGTCTTTTCCGTGTTCCTTCTTTTTTTTCTGTTCTAACTGTCATTATTTCTTCCTTTAAATATTTGGCAGATCAAACCAGTGGAGTCATCTGAGCTCAACATTTTCTTTGTCGGAAGGTTTTTAATTGTGGTTTCAATTTCCTTAATAGTTTGTGTAACTAATCATATTCTCTATTCATTTTTTTGTCAGTGGTAGTAAGTTCTGTTTTTCTAGTAATCTGTTCGTTCATCTAAATTTCCTAATTTATTGGCAAAAATGTAGTGATTTCCATTTATTATCTTTTTATCGTCGTTAGATTTATAGAGATGTGCTATTTCTTAATTTCTGATATTGTTAATATGTATTCCTGCTTTTCTTCCTTTATTTAGTCACTGTTACCAAAAATATCAGCTTTATTCATCTTTTTCAAAGAAATAGCTTTCGGTTTTCTTAATCCTTCCCAATTAATGTATATTAATATCATTTCATTTTTGAAGAGTATTCTGGCCTGGTAACAATTTTCCTTCAGCCCTTTGAAGATAACATCCCATTATTTCCTCGTTTCCATTTTTCTCTTTCAGTCAGCTCTTAGCTTCTTTGAAGGTAATTGTCTTTTCTGTGGCTAATTTTAATATTTTCTCTTTGTCCTTCATTTTCTACAGTTTGAATAATGTCTAGCTGTAATTTTCTTTGTTTTTTTTTTAAATTGGGATTATGAATTTTCATCTTACCCTTGTTTTATACATGGAAATTTTAAGTGATTATCTAATGGAATATGTCTTTGTAGTTTCTTTTATTTCTTCTGTTTTGGGAAGACCTTGCCACTCTCAGCTCTTGGATACTGAAAAATTGTGTTCTGGGTTTCCTATGGAAGTAATCTTAGTGTAGAATGAGAAGTAGAAATCTAAATTATTTTTTTTAAGATTTATTTATTTATTTTTAGACAGAAGGGAAGGGAGGGAGAGAAACATCAATGTGTGGTTGCCTCTCATGTGGCCCCCACTGAGGACCTGGCCTGCAACCCAGGCATGTGCCCTGACTGGGAATCGAACCAGCGACCCCTTGGTTCGCAGTCCTCACTCAATCCACTGAGCTACACCAGCCAGGGCTCTAAATTATAATTATTATTATTATTTTTTTTTAGATTTTTATTTTTATTTATTTTTAGAGAGAGGGGAAGTGAGGGAGAAAGAGAGGGAGAAAAACAGCAATGTATGGTTGCCTCTCACATGGCCCTCACGAGGACCTAGCCCACAACCTAGGCATGTGCCCTGACGGGGAATTGAACCGGGACCCTCTGGTTCCCAGCCCGCGCTCAATCCACTGAGCTACACCAGCCAGGGCTCTAAATTATTTTTAATGCTACATCTTCAAATCAGTTATCATAGTAAGTCAACCATTCTAACAGAATTTATTAAGTGATATTTTAATTTAGCTATTTTCAGTTTTGATGTCAGTAGCTGCATCTATTTAAAAGGAATGTGCTTTAATCAGCTTTTATTTGATCTCTGTTCCTCATCGATTTTCCAGGACAGCACCCGTGCTTTTCATGCAAGGTGTCTGGTACAGAGGTGAAACGTTGCTCCGTTGGTGCTTGTGGGAAATTTTATCATGAAGCCTGTGTCCGCAAATTCCCCACTGCCATCTTTGAGTCGAAAGGATTCCGCTGTCCCCAGCACTGCTGCTCTGCCTGCTCGATGGAGAAAGACATCCACAAAGCAACTAAAGGTAAAACGGAGCTAAGGAAGGGGACAGAGATATTTTTCTTTTAAGTTCAGTAGCAAATAATAAACGTGTTATTAAAGAACATCAGGCATTCTCTCTGTTCACCTGTAGGTACCCGAGCTCAGCCACAGTCGAGAGCATTGTAAGTGGGGGTTAGGTTCTAGTTCAGACCATGAGAAGGAAATTTCACATGTCCAAAATTACCCTTTAAAACTCCTTACACAGGTGCCATTGGAGACCACCATCTCTCCCAGCATTGGCGCAGACGAATTTTTCTTTGGCCTCTCTAGAGGGCACTGTGTTTAGGGGCCATGCAGCGTAGGAATGGCAGCCAAAATCAAGAAGAAAAATGCTTTTATCTTACTCTAATCAACATCACACGGGAACCCAGAAGAACCCAACTCCGAAAGTCTCAACTCACATGCCCAGCCGATGCCCTGTTACAGAGATCCTTTCTGACTTGTCTTTAAACAGGTCGCATGATGCGTTGTCTGCGATGTCCAGTAGCCTATCACTCGGGAGATGCTTGCGTTGCTGCCGGAAGCATATTTGTGTCCTCCTACATTCTCATCTGCAGTAATCATTCCAAACGGGGCAGTAATTCGTCCTCTGCTGTAAATGTAGGCTTTTGTTTCGTTTGTGCCAGAGGTGAGTATCAGTCCTTTCTCTCTGTTTCTGCCTGAGCTCATGGCCTGTCTCCCCGCAGAAACAGTTTCAGTAACATCCCCAAGATGAACGCTTCCAGTAACTAGTCCCTCATATAACGTCAGACGTTCAAATTGTTCGAATATTAATTCTTCTATAAATTAGGCTAAAGTCTGCATTTTTTAAGTAACTTAGAATCACACATAAGTTCTTAGCGTTTCTGCTTGGAGCATCAAAAGATCAATCTATTCCCTTCTGCAAACTACTTCTACTCAAAAGTAAATCTTTCCATGTCATATTTTTTCAATTCAGAGCTTGCAGCTGATTGAGATTTCACTTGGCAAGCAAACCGAGCACATTTATTTCTTAATCGTTTATGTTGTATTTTGTCATGTTTTGGTCGGGCATTGAGGAAGGCCTGATGGGATGCGGCCAAGGCAGCGTGTGTGGTGGTGGTGGGTCAGAGCCAGCAGTGCGGGATGTTGATGTTTAGGTGTGCCGAGGAGTGGATCAGCTGAAAACACTGTCGTGTCCTTGAGGGGTCAGTGAACTTGAGTTAGTGATAAATATAAAATAGAACTTCTTTAGACTCTACTGAAGATGCGGTTTCTGATTTTGTTTTGTTTTTTTGCTGTAGGAGACAATTCTTTTAATTTGCTGAAAGTACCATAAAGTATTTTTTAATAGAATGTAAGCAGTATGATACATCTTGAGTTGCTTTGCTTTGGTAGCTCTCATTGTAAAAACAATAACTAGAGGAAACGGGCAGGAAAAGGTTAAACAAATGGTAGTCTCTTTTGTAGTAGCCGTTTGAGTCCATGGTATGTACTGCTTTCAGTATGTCTGAGTTTCATAAGCACTAGCCCTGTGTCCTGCTCTGAAACGTGGCTGGTAGGAGGAGAAGGAGGTCTGAAATGTTTCATGCCACATTGTAACAGGCGGCTGAAACGTTCAAATAGTCAAAAGAAATAAAGTTACCACTAGTGTCTTTTCCGTCTCCCCCTCCCTAAGAAAGTAACCATAGGATGGAAACACTGGCTTCACCAATTGAGTGGCTAGCTTTAGAGACCTCTAAACAGATGAGTGCTGATGAGAACATAAAGTTTCTGTCACTTTGCTAGTATTTTATTCTACCATTCTAGGCACGTGTTATTACTCACTTTTACTAGAGGTGTGTGTGCACGTGTTTCTGTTTGGCATGTGTACATGTATAACTAGGCCAGCATTTTAAATATCAAGTTTTAACTCATGTTGACTTACTTTGGAGTACATTCTGAATCAAGTACCATCAGCGTATTAACCAGTATTTTTTTTTTTTGGCTCTATTTCATTCAATAATTGGGAAACTTTTAAAACAGGTATTTTCAATTTAACACAGTTAGAAAATAGCCCATTGTCAAGGGACCTAGTTTTGTGGAAAATCTAGCCATTTTCTTAAGTTTAACTTATAGGCCTTGATTAAAAGGCTGGGATAATGGAAATGAAGGAAAAACCCATGTTTTAATAAAAGGATCTATATTTGTATCTTACCAATTTGGAAGTTCTAAAGACTTACTATATTTAAATGCCTATTTAAGCAAGATTATTTAATTCCCAAATATTTTAACTGAAACTTTGTCCAGTAAACAGAAACTTTCATTTTCCTTTCCAGAATTTTGTAGAAACTTAACCTAAATAGATCAGATACTGGGATTTAAGACAGCTTAAAAGTTTTTCAGAAATAAATGTGTTCTTTATTAATTATTTATAGAGGTCTCCTTTTTAAAAAGAGACCTAATTATAATAAACCCACACATTAGAAGGAATACTTTAATCATTTACCATATTTTGCTGTGTAAAATGTGCACTCTTGTGGACAAATTTTTGAGGGAAAAATAAGGAAACATTATACACAGGAGCACATTACATGTTGCAAAATATGGTCTGTTTTGGTATTAGAAAACTTAGCTTGTTTTGCTTTTGTTTCTTGCCTCCATGAGTTTGTCTTACTTCGTGGTTATTGCTGTTTAAGATCAGTAAGCTAATGCTTAAGGATATAATTATCTAGAAATGTTTCAGGGTTTAGAGGAGCATTGCTCCCCTTTGCTCCGCCTGTGATGCCGGAGGAAATGTTCAGGCCGATTTCAGTGTAGTGCGCAGGGGTAGGAAAAAGTAATATGCGAAACAGAGTTTATTCTTATATTGTTATTTATTAATTATTATATTATTTGTTGTATTATGTAAACCTGCTTTTGCCCACCCCTGTATATTTAGCACCTTTCATTGAGAAGGTAGTGTAAAATAATAGTGAACTAATTTCTCTGTCTTTCTTTGTCATGGTAATTTTAAAGATCTTTATTTATTTTTGGAGAGCTTGAAGGGAGGGAGAGAGAGGGAGAGAAACATTGACTGGTTGCCTCTTATGCCTCTCACTGCCTCTCCTGCGTGCCCTGACTGGGGACTAAACCCGCAGCCCCGGCACGTGCCCTGACCGGCAACTCTCTGACCTTTAGCTTTGCAGGACACCACCCAGCCAAGTGAGCCACACCGGTCAGGGCTGTCATGGTAATTTTAAGTGGAGGAGTTAGATCAGGGTTTTCTTTTATCTTTAATAATAATAGCAATTTATTTTGCATCTGTAAATCAAACTTTACTAGATACTATCTGAATGTATTGCCACAGTTGCCCTAAGAAGTTATTTCCGCGTTTTCTGTGGATGAGAACACTGAAGCCCCGATGAAATCATTTACTCGGAGGTAACACAAGTTGTTACATAGAGGGACCAGCATGTGTACTTGATTTTTCTTATTTCAAAACCCATGTTTTTAACACTACACCACTTCTCTCTATTACATGTATGAAATTCATTTGACATTATATAACTTTTATTCAAAGATTCCTATATTATTACCAGTTAGCAATTTCTGTTCCATTCTGTCATCTGGATCAGAGCTATTTCTCAGATCTGTCCCGGGGAGGGTAGCACGAATGGAGATAACATCCACAGGAAAAAGTAAATGGTGTCCCCTTCAAAAACAAAACTCTTTCCTCTTCTCAAAATGATCTCTGTGAAGCTGCTGTCGTGATTTGTATTATAAAGTCCTAGATGGTTATTACCTGACCAGTAACCAGATAAAGAACTTTTCCCTGGGTTTAGCGCTGGCCGGTAGCTGTGTTAGGAACTTAACTAGGGGAAGGGGGAGGGGAGGGCAAAGACCAGTGGATGTCACAAGTGGGTTAGAGCAGACTTTATGTTTTCCCCCAAACAGGATACCGTATTAGTATATCAAAAGTACTGTTTTTTTATAAACTGTGAAGTTGGTAATCACTTTATATCATAGCAGAGAGAAAAAATTAAATGGTTTGTATTACCTCAGTGAAGTTCAACAAATTATGGCCCCTTTAAAATTGATATTGTGTTGATAGAGAAAAGCTTCATTATCTGGCAGAGAAAGCTAGAATCTATTTTAAAATATCTCAAGATATGAATAGAGAGAAGGAGAAGCACAGTTCTTCCCTTTAAGTGCTGCTGGACGCACTGAAGGTAGATCAGGCTTTACTAAGTTATGTAAATAATTCTTATTTCTAACAGATAAGTGGTACATTATTTTGTTCTCTGGATTGTCATCTTAGTACTTCTAAATATTAAGGAGTGAAGCTTTTTTTTCTTAGGGAGTTTTCTGTATGACGTCAAATGTAGTTTACACCTTCAGATTAATTTGGAGTTTTCTTCTGGGTATGTAGGTTTCTATATAGGAATAGGGCTTGAGTCACTTAAACTCCTTTTAGTAACTATAGAAAGATTTTTCTGTCAGATATTTCTTTTTTCTTCATACTTTTCTTTATGCCTCCCAACTTTAAGCACAGCTACATAATAGGTGTTGGTTTATTTTTCCCCTCATGGAATCATGGGTAGTTTCATTGCAGCTCATCTCTTTCTGTTTGTCTCGTATAGGGCTGATAGTTCAGGACCATTCAGACCCCATGTTCAGTTCATATGCCTATAAGTCCCACTACCTACTGAATGAATCAAATCGTGCAGAGTTGATGAAATTACCTATGATTCCTTCTTCGTCAGCTTCCAAAAAGAAATGTGAGAAAGGTAAAAATCGAAATAGTTTATCTCTTGCTTTTATTTTTGCATTTCCTATTTTTTTTTCTTTTTAAATGAAGGGGGGGAATGTATGCCTGTCAAGCACCATCTGTTGCTTTCAGTCAATTCTGCCTTGGTGGTTGCGACTATCTTCATACAGCTGCAAAATTATTGAAAAGGGCTTAAAATAATTCCATTACAAATTTTTACTCTTCTCCTTGAACAAATTTTCACACATTTCGTGTATCTACGGGTTGTTAAAGTTGAAAGACTAGGATTTTGCTTAATACAGAAGAATATTCTAAGGGCTCTTTGTCTTGTCTGATGTAGAACTACCTTTCATGTTAGAATACAATCGATACAATGTAATTTGTTACTAACTTTCAACTAAATAACAAGATAACTAAATAGAGGGAAACCAAGATACTGTTACTTAAAGATGTGCTTTTAGAATACATTCTATCATTTTTTTTCTTAACTGTTTTTGTTAAGATGCTATGAAAACTAGTTGCCCTTCTCTTAGGATACATTAGTGGGCAGCTGGGGAGGATACCCCAAATACTGGATATTGAAAGGCAGCCCAGGTGAGCTGAAGAACTGCTTATGGATAATTTATCCATGGAGAATCAGGAGCTAAGTGTATATTTATATTCTCCCATAGTCTGTGGAAGGAAATCTTATCTTGTGTTTAGTTTTACATAGGATATATGTAATAAAAATAAAAAGTGGTTTAACAATAATGTATTATTTGGGAAGTTACCATCTCAGCAGGTAAAATAAATAACCTGGAAGGTGAAAGCCTTTTCCTGTACACATTCCCATTAGGATCTTGGAGCCTGTTTCAGATTCTTTATAGAAAAGTTAATTCATACCTAATATACTGGACTGGAAGTGGGCATTTTGTATTGTTTTCCTTCATGTTGCCTGCTTGATGTATCTTTGCTCTATCAGAATTCTTAAGTGACAACCTATAACTAAAAGAAAGTATAAGAAGCTGAATAGAATCTGGAAAAGTAGGTTGGAGAGGTACTAAGTTTTTTTTTGTTTGATTTCCATTGAAGTCACAGTATGTCACCTTACTGCAACACCTACTTCCAAAACAAAGGCAGGCATTAGTCTACCTCCATAACGCAATAAAATTCGAGTACTCGAAGCATTTTAGGAAATGCCTTATTTTCTTGCTGTTGCCTTTAAAATTAGATTAATTCAATTGTTGTTTATTTTGTTTTCAGTACTCAGTATTGACTTTGACATAAATTGAAATTATTTTGAGCCCTGTTTGCTTAGGTTGAACCATTTCTTCTTTTTGCACCCTAAAGCAGTTTTCTTGCATAGCACCAAGGTGGATTGTTCATATATTTATTTTTCTATTTCCCTTGTGTATTATTTTTTGTCAAAAAATCGTGATGATTTTCACTGATGATTCTCAGTCTGTATTTCCTCTGAAATAAGACTTAACACTCAGGACGGCTTTATAATGTTAAAAATGGCCAATCTGATTCTGCCACCTTAGCCTTGATAGTCGCATGCCCTCTAAAAGCTATTTGCAAAGGCTGTTCTCCCTATTGTTCGTTTCTTTCTGTTGGAAAAAAAAATAGATTATCTCATTTTAGTTTAAACTTACAGAAGAATTCCTTAGCTAGTCTAAGAGCATCAGACAGCTAGTCTGTAGGTTGGAGAATTGGAGCCATTAGTCCCTATTGAGATTTGCAGACAAAGGGAAAAATCCCAATGATTGAAGTAAAAGCTTTTAAGCAGAGGAAATATAGTAATTTAATTCATCACTGATTGCATATGGATTTTCTTTTTGTTTTTATGTTAATCAGTTAGAAGTTTCAAAGTCTGCAGTAATACAAGATTTTCTGGAAAATTGATAGCAAATCCTCAAAAGGTTGGAGCGTGTGATTTGATAAAGTTGTATAGAGGACTCCTAACCTTTAGCTTATGAGACTTTAAATCTTAGTGAACTTGTGGGTTATAGACCTGATTTTCCGATGGGAAGATGAATTTTTTTTTGCAGTAGATGTCTTTATCATGTTTCATCTTCAGTGGTTAACATCCTTCTTTGTCACTTGTTGAAATACCTGTTACAAATACCCATTCCCCCAATCACCAAATCTTTTTAATTTCTTTGCATTTAGTAATGTTGTTTTGTTTTGTTTGCCACACTGGTTTTGGTCTTAATCCAGAGATCATTTTGTGTATTTAAAAGGAGAGGATTTTGCTAGGGAAATTGGAGGGATCTCCTCGCGTAAAATACTTCATTCTACACTGCTATAATTTACTTAATTGTATGCTATAAAGCAGTGGTTTTCAATATGAACTTAGAAAAGTCTTATGTAAACAAAATTTTTGATCTATGTCTAATATTTCAGAAAATCTGACAGAATCACACATTTATGCAAACTAAGGCTGCATGAGTTTCTTTATATTTGGCTATGATTTAAACAATTCAGTGTGATAATGCTAGTTTTGTTACTGGATTCAGAAGCTCGGATTGGTAGATATTTCTTTGGTTAATGAAAACAGGAAAAATATTCCTTTTAAAATGCAGGGGTTTGGGTTTATTTGGGGCTGATAAATATTGGAAAACACACGGCCCGTGAGGAAAGGGAAGGGACCCTCGGCGACGAGGAAGCCGTAAACCACTGCTCTATAGACTGCTGGGCGCTCTCTTCCCTGAGGAGGTGGTGACCTGCATCCTCACCAGCTTGAGTGAGCACCGCCCTTTTGCTTTTTGTATTCTTTTGCGGGAAGAAAAAGCACCGATCAACCTATTGCCTGTTTTCATCCTTGCTGATTGTATTATAAAGGGATATAATCGACTATGGCACTGGATTAAAATACAAAGATGACCCTTGCTTGCTTTCTTAGCTCCCAAGGAGAAAAGAAAGTAAGCTGCTACATTATTTCTTTGAAAATCTGTTCTCAAATCTACTCTGTCTAAAGATTTCATGCAACTATTTTGTCATATATTAAGAGTTTTAGCTTCCTACTAAACTGGTATCTCAACAGCCCACATTTTACAGGGGTAAGGAGTATAGTAATGTTTCTTTTGCTGTTCAAAACCCGAGTTTCTGCCTACTGAACGCTTGAAAAGGGAAGAAGCTAAATCTGTTTATTTGCTTTCTATTTTAATCCATCGCCATAGATAAGATTCCATCCCTTTGTTATTTTCTCCCAATTTGAATCAAATTTAATGCACTTAAAAGATAACTTTCTGTTTTTTCTTTCTTTTTCTCTTTCCTCTTTTCTCAGTTATTAAGACTGTTTATTTGTTTCAAGGTGGAAGATTGCTCTGCTGCGAGTCGTGCCCAGCGTCCTTCCACCCGGAATGCCTGAGCATAGAAATGCCAGAAGGCTGCTGGAATTGTAATGACTGTAAAGCTGGCAAGAAACTTCATTACAAGCAGATTGTTTGGGTCAAATTGGGAAATTACAGGCAAGTTTTCCCAAGGACAAAGAGGAAGCATTCAATCATTGTTCAGACCTAGGTTCATAGTCTATATACAAACAGGCTAGGAGAAGGTAGAACAGCAGAGCTATTTCCTAAGAGAGGGAGCGAGAGAGAAAGAAAGAAAACACGCACATATTTCAGTTGACTTTTGTTTTTAAGTTCTGAAAGTAATTTTATACCAATGAACCACGCACTACTAGATTTTGGAATAAAAAGTCTTATATGGCTAAGAGGGAAGATGTTTTCTTTTTGTCCTAATTAGATGTATATTGACTTGTGATTTCTAATAAAACCAAGAATTTTTTCCTAGCCAAAATGATTTTTTTTTGCCCCTAAATCTGGTCCATTTTAGGTCAGGCTAGAAGCTCTAAATTGTGTGCAAAGAGAGTTTTTTAGGATTTAAAGAGATAGTTTCATTAAGAGCCTTTATTTTTTGTTTGTTTGTTTGTTTGTTTGTTTGTTTTTAGAGAGGGGGAAGGGAGGGTAAAAGGGAGAGAATCATCAATCAGTTGCCTCTTGCACACCCCCAACTAGGGACCTGGCCCACAACCCAGGAATGTGCCCTGACTGGGAATCAAACCACCGACCTTTTGGTTCATAGGCCAGCGCTCAGTCCACTGAGCCACACCAGCGAGGACTAAAAGCCTTTAGTTTTTATGGGAAGGAGTAAGAAGTATGTGTGGTTACTATTATTTTAATAAAACGTTTTCCTTTTTTTTGACTTTTTTTTTTTTTTTTAAGATTTTATTTATTTATTTTCAGAGAGAGGAGAAGGGAGGGAGAAAGAGCAATGTATGGTTGCCTCTCACATGGCCCCCACTGGGGACCTGGCCTGCAACACAGGCATGTGCCCCGACTGGGAATCGAACCGGGACCCTCTGGTTCCCAGCCCGTGCTCAATCCACTGAGCTACACCAGCCGGGCTAAAACTTTTTCCTTTTAAGAAGCCTGTTTTTTAACAAGCCTTCATGAACAGGAGTAGTGATATATTTTAAAAACTCTACGTTCTGCATTTTGAGGCATATGTTTATCATTTTACTAAGAAAAATACTACTCAAGAGAACACAGTGGAATTCTCCTTTTCAGTTAGAATCCTAAGTAAAATATATTTGTATAGAATTTCAAACATACTATAATTTATGCATATTTTTGCAAGGGCTGTGTTGTTTTCTGTTTTAAATATGCTGCTTGCTTACCTGTTTAACTTTAAAAACTGTTTTTCTCTTTAAGTATATTTTATTGATTATGCTATTACAGTTGCCCCAATATTTCCCCCTTTGCCCCCTCTGCCCAGTACCTCCATTCCCTCCAGCATTGCTTCCCTCCTTAGTTCATGTCCATGGGTCGTGCATAGAAGTTCTCCATGTCCTATACTGTTCTTAACATCCCCCTTTCTATTCTGCAACTACCAAATATGCTTTTTAATCTTTGCACCTTTTCCCCCATTCTCTCCTCTCCCCCTTCTTGCTGAGAAGCCTCAATGTGATCTCTATTTCTGTGAATCTGTTCCTGTTCTGATGGTTTGCTTAGTTTGTTTTTTAGATTCAGTTGTTAGTAGTTGTGAATTTTTTGCCATTTTAATGTTCATAGTTACAATCTTTTTCTTATATAAGTCCCTTTAACATTTCATATAATAATAGCTTGGCGATGGTGAACTCCTTTAGTTTTACCTTGTCTGGGAAGCATTTTATCTGTCCTTCAATTCTAAATGATAGCTTTGCTGGATAGAGCAATCTTGGCTGCAGGTCTCCACTTTTCATCACTTTAAATACTTCTTGCCAGTCCCTTCTTGCCTGCAAAGTTTCTTTTTAAAAAAATCAGCTGACAGTCTTACGGGAATGCCTTTGTAGGTAAGTATCTGCTTTTCTCTTACAGCTTTTAAGATTCTTTCTTTATCTTTAACCTTTGGTATTTTAATTATGGTTTGTGTCTTACTGTGACCCTCAGGGTCAGTCTTGGTAGGGAGTCTCTGTGCTTCCTGAACTTCAGTGTTTATTTCCTTCATCAAATTAGAGAAGTGTTCTTTCATTATTTTTTTCAAATAAATTTTCAGTTTCTTGTTCTTTCTTTTCTCCTCTGGCACCCTTATGATCTTATTGGTACGTTTGAAGATGTCCCAGAGGCTCCTTATCCTAACCTTGTTTGTTTTTTTTTTTTTTATTATTATTTTTTCTTCTTGCTGTTCTGATTGAATGTTTTCTTTCTTCCTTATGTTCCAAATTCTCACTTTGATTCTCAGCTTCATCCCCTCCACTGTTGGTTCCCTGTAGATTTTCCTTTATTTCACTTAATGTAACTTTCATTTCTGCCTGGGTCTTTTTTATGCTGTTGAAGTACCCAGTGAGTTCTTTGAGCATCCTGATCACCAGTGTTTTGAACTCTGCGTCTGATAGGTTGGTTATCTCCATTTCATTTAGTTCTTTTCCTGGAGTTTTGTTCTGTTCTTTCATTTGGGCCACATTTCTTTGTCTCCTCATTTTGACAGCCTCCCTGTGTTTGTTTCTGTGTATCAGGTAGAGCTGCTTTGAGCATATCTTAGTGGCATGGCCCGCCTGGATGAATGTGGCTTCTTTAAATCCTTGTTGTCAGACTTCCATAGAGCTTTTTTTCTGGGTGATACTTGTTTTGGGTGATACTTGTTTTGTAGCCTAGTTGTAATTTTGCTGTAGTTGTGCAAGGAGACGAGGTATGTTTATTTCTGCCTCCATCTTGACCAGAAGTCAAAACTTTTTTAGTTGACATAAGTGGCACTGAGGTTGAGAAGGCCCCACCCCCACCCAATTTTTTTTCAACCTATGACAGGAAATCTCCAAATCCTAAAAAAAAAATGACAATTTAAATACGTAATTTTATATGGTATGGCAAGTGATATTACAAAGTTTTAAAAAGCAAATGTCAGCCCTAACTGGCGTGGCTCAGTAGATGAGTGCCGGCCTATGAACAGAAAGGTTGCCAGTTTGATTCCCAGTCGGGGCATGTGCATTGGTTGCGGGCCAGGTCCCCAGGTGGGGCATGCGAGAGGCAACCAGTGGTACATCTCTTGCACATTGATGTTTCTCTCCCTCTCTTCCTCCCTCCCCCTACCTCTCTAAAAATAAATAAATAAAATCTTTAAAAAATGAAATATCTAAACAGTGTAGGAAACCTTTAGCTCTTCAAATAAATTTCAGAATAGTTTCCTTTAGTTTAGGGGTACTTTTTTGAGGTATAGTTAGCATAACATTACTTTCAGGTGTACAACGTAATGTTTTAATATTTTGAATATGGTATTACAAAATGATCACCACAGTAAGTCTAGTTAACATTCATCACCGCACATAGTTACAGTTTGCTTTTCTTGTGATGAAAATTTTTAAGATCTACTCTCAGCAACTTTCAAATATACAGTACAGTATTATTAACTATAGTCACCATGCTATATATTACATATTTCCTTTTTCAGAAAGTTGTGAATGTGAAAATATCTTTGCCTTAAATACTTAAATTGTAATCACACGGCATTTTATATATATATATATATTTTTTTTTTTAAGATTTTATTTATTTTTAAGGAGAGGGAAAGGGAGGGAGAGAAACATCCCCCAACTGAGGACCTGACCTGCAACGCAGGAATGTGGCCTAACTGGAAAGCAAACCAGTGCCCTTTCAGTTTGTGGGAAGATGCCCAGCCCACTGAGCCACATTCGTCAGGGCTCACGTGGCATTTTCAAGAAGCCCAAAGCAGCGCTCCAGTTCACAGCCCAGGGAAATTTTATATGCCGGTCATATTCCTCTTGTATGTCCTGTAGAAACCTACATCCATGGACTAATTTTAATGTATCCAGTCAGGCCCAGCTGGGCTGCCGTATGAAGCTGTTTCTTTCCAATAACTAGTTGCTCCCCTGGGGAGCTTCCTGGGGTTGCGAGGACCTGGAACGACCCCTGGCAGAAAGTGTGCCCTCCCTGACACTGCCGATGCGGGTGTCGTGGACGTGCTGCGTTGTCCTGAAAGGGTTTAGGAGCAGCCGTTTCCTATTCCCCTGTGAGGGGACACCGGACGCTGGCCGCAGCAAACGCTGCTCCGCTGTGTTTGAACAGCTCGAGCACAGCCTTGCAGCCACGTCCTTCGTTAGTTCTTGGGTGGACAGCAGGGTGCCTTTTAGATGGAGCACATTCAGCTTCTGCACCAGCCCTGGCAGTGTGACCACGCTGTCATTTCTATTGTAAATAACATAAGTATTCATTAAATAAATGGATTTATTAGGCACTTATAAAACTGAGAACGCTTAAGTTTTTGTGTATTTACTGTTCATATTGATGATGTCACATAGTGCAAAAGCTTCACCTTTCAGTCTGACTCGCCTCCTGCGGGGAATCGTCCCTGTGCCTCACAGGTGGTTCTGTGGAGTGAGGACTGTGCTATTCGGTCACCGTGGCGTGAAGCAGTTACACTTCATTCTGCCTCACCATCCACCTTTATTACGATCCAAAATGAATTAGGTTCCGAAATACACACTGATATAAATCTAGTACATTTGATCAAAAAATATTTACCTTGATTGATTAGAGCCAGCAAATGCTCATTTGAATGAGAGTGGTTTTTCCTTACTATACACCTGTTTATTCTCAAATGAGTGTCTTGACTACTAGAAATAAACTTTTACAGCTTAAAGGACAATATTGGTTTTAAGAATGCTAAGTTTGGAAAAAAGCAAGAGTTTCTAGGATAAAAATTTGGTTTGGAATGGTATTGGTTAATTCTAATTCTTAAGGTGGATAGTGGGTTCATTATTATTTTATTGTTGTGCTTTATATCTTATGTTTTCATGATATATCTATATTCTTTTATAAATATCAAATATTAATTTTTTGAAACGAGATTGAGTGTTTAGGGCCTAGTTTAGTTTATGTTCACTATTTCATTAATTTATTAATATGTTTTTAAATGATGTGTGGTTTGAGCAGGATTGAATATAAACAAGGTAAAAAAATAACATAAACAAGGTATTTTGTGTCCTTAGAATCTACAAAGTACAAAACTTTTTTTTCCCTCCTGCCAGCCATGTAAAGAATAGTGTGATTTTCATTTTCTTGATCTAAAATTGTCTTTGTGTTCAGGTGGTGGCCAGCAGAGATCTGCAACCCCAGGTCTGTGCCACTGAACATCCAAGGCCTTAAGCATGACTTGGGGGACTTCCCTGTGTTCTTCTTTGGTTCTCATGACTACTATTGGGTGCATCAGGGCAGAGTGTTCCCTTATGTTGAAGGAGACAAAAGTTTTGCCGACGGACAAACTAGTATCAACAAGACCTTCAAAAAAGGTAAGTTGGCTAATGTTTACAGTGACTCAAAACTAAGACTCCAGTGTTGATCCCTCAAGACCTTTCAACTTGCATATGACATGTTTCTGGTAGTAGAGTTTTTTCACCAGGCTTTGTGATCCGGCAGCCATAAGTTTCTAATCCCATTAGACCCGTATCAGAATCTGATCAATTAGGAAAATACGTTTTCAGTATAGTAGGCTCTGCCGCGTATGTGAAAGGAGTTTCTTCAGTGACCTTTCCACAGACATAGAGATTTTTGTGAAACTAGTTTTCTTAATCACACAAAGCTCCTTTACCACAGCAGAATAGTAGAATTGCCCGTGAAGAGCCTCACAACTGTTCTTGCAACAAGTTACCAGGCAGTTTGGCCTTCTAGGTAAGAGTAAAATGAATTTTAATCTAGTGCAAGGCAAAAAGCTTCTCTTGGGTTCAGTTGGGAGCCTCTGGTCATTGAAGTAGGACCTCATCCCTGAGGCAGCCGTTTGCGCAGAGCAGCGTTCAGCCAGCAGTGAGTCACATCCTATTTCAGTGTTACTCTGCCCTGGTGGTAAGTGGATATTTCCCGAATACGATTCTAAAAAGAACACCTCAGCCAGATTCAGGGCACTGGGAAGGCAGTGTAAAAGTACTCTCCTAACGGTTTTGTTTGTTTGGCATTTACATGTTTTTTCTGGTCTTATTGGCAGCTCTGGAAGAAGCTGCAAAGCGTTTCCAGGAGTTGAAAGCACAGAGAGAAAGTAAAGAAGCACTAGAGATCGAAAAGAACTCACGAAAACCACCTCCCTACAAACACATCAAAGTAAGTCTTTACCCATGAAAACCTGGGTGTTCGACAGGCAGGATGAGATGCGGTGCCCTCTCAGGAGTTCGAAGGCCCTTCGTGACCGTGAGAACTTGCCAGTTATCACCCAGTCTTCTGTGACACAAACAGAGCTTTTGTCGGGAGTTGGGCGTGGGAGCAGCAGCTGTATGCTGTGAGGGTGAGGCCTTCGATGAGGTCCTTTGGCACCCAGGAGCCAGTGTTTGAGGGGACAGCCGGGCCCTGCTCCACCAGGTCATCCTGCAACCGAATGCGAACAGAGATAGTCGCCCCTGTGTCTGGTCAGCCCACACATGTTTTCATTCATGAAATTTCCATGAATGGATAGAAGGAGAAACATACAGGACAGATAAGTGGGAATTCACATCAGTGTTTGATACGTTTGTCCACTGAGGAGAAGCAGTTACTGCCCTGAGCTTATCCGTGGGAGAAACTACAATTGAGAGAAAGAGCCTTCCTCAGAGTCACGCTGCCAGGCAATAGCAGAGCCTAGAACAGCATGGATGTTTCCAATGGTCCTGTTTAAAACCTCCTCTCTTATTTGTGATTTTGTTCTCCAGGCCAACAAAGTGATCGGGAAGGTGCAGATCCAGGTGGCGGACCTGTCGGAGATCCCCCGCTGCAACTGCAAGCCCGCGGACGAGAACCCCTGCGGCCTGGACTCCGAGTGCCTCAACCGCATGCTGCAGTACGAGTGCCACCCGCAGGTGTGCCCGGCCGGGGACCGCTGCCAGAACCAGTGCTTCACCAAGAGGCTCTACCCCGACGCGGAGGTCATCAGGACAGAGCGCAGGGGCTGGGGCCTCCGGACCAAGAGGAGCATTAAGAAGGTAGCATGGGAGGGACCCTAAGGAGTGGACTAGACAAGCGCCTGTGCCTCTGATAGATGCTTCTTGACACTTCCCAAGTCAAGAGCTTGGTACTTCTGAAGCAAAGAAGAGGCTGTAGGAAGTGGTAGTAATAAAATGCACATAAACTTTGGTTATCTTAGGAGTAGTCATAAAAAGGAGAAAGGAATATTGGTCATTTTCTGTTTGAAGTATTTTTTACTTGTTAAGCAAAATATATTTTAAAAGACCTACTAAAAGAGGGTTCAAGGCAAGATGGAGGCATAGGTAGAAACCCTTTGCTTCCTCGCACAACCAAAAGGAGGATAACAACCGATCTAAAATCAATAAACAGCCAGAAGCGCCAGAAAATCAAACTGCATGGAACTCCAACAACCAAGGCATTAAAGAAAAACTCAGTCAGAACAACCAGACCAGTAAGGCAGTGGACTGCGTGGGCCGGCCCGCAGAGAAAAATGGCACGGCGGCGGTCCTGGCTGGCTGTGGCGAGGTGGCGGGCTGCACAGGCAGGGCTGACTTAAGGGGAAACTGAGACTCAGGGTTGATACAGCAGTTGCTACAGTGGGAGGAACTCCCAGTCTCACACAAGAGTCCATCAGAAAGCAGCCTGGAGACGAGCAGGCGAGCTGCAGGATTCCCTCTCCGGCCCCTCCCCCACAGGCAGCGCCACAGCGCAGAAGGAGGGCTGCCCTGCCTGAGTGAATACCTAAGGCCCCGCCCCCTTACAACTTACCACGTGCCCTGAACAAAGAAATAGGGCCAAAATGAAAGAGCAGAGTATAACCTCAGAAAGAGAACTAAGCGATGAGGACATAGCTAACCTATCTGATGGAGAATTTAAAGCCCTGGTAATCAAAATGCTCACAGATCTGATTGAGCTTGGTTGAAATATGAAAAAACAAATGAGAGATCACCCGGAATGAAATAAAGCAAAATATTCAGGGAACCAACAGTGACAGGAAGGAAACCAGGTCTCAAATCAACGATTTGGAACAAAAGGAAAAAATAAACATCCAACAAGAACAGAATGAAGAAACAAGAATTCAAAAAAGTGAAGAGAGTATTACAAACCTCTGGGACAACCTGAAACATTCCAATATTCGAATTATAGGGGTGCCAGAAGGAAAAGAACAACAGCAAGAAATTGAAAACTTATTTGAACAAATAATGAAGGAAAACTTCCCCAATCTGGCAAAGGAAATAGATTTCCATGAAGCCCAGAGAGTCCCAAAGAAGTTGGACCCAAGGAGGAACACACCAAGGCACATCATCATTAAGTTACCCAAGATTAAGGATAAAGAGAAAATCCTAAAAGAAGCAAGGGGAAAGGAGAGAGTTACCTACAAAGGAGTTCCCATAAGGCTGTCAGCTGATTTCTCAATAGAAACCTTGCAGTCAAGAAGGGGCTGGAAGGAAATATTTGAAGTCATGAAAGACAAGGACCTACATCCAAGATTACTCTATCCAACAAAGCTTTCGTTTAGAATGGAAGGACAGATAAAGTGCTTCCCAGATAAGGTCAAGTTAAAGGAGTTCATCATCACCAAGCCCTTATTATATGAAATGTTAAAGGGACTTATCTAAGAAAAAGAAGATCAAAACTATGAACAGTAAAATGACAACAAACTCACAACACATGAACCTAAAAGAAAAGAAAAAAAACAAAAACTAAGCAAACAACTAGAACAGGAACAGAATCAGAGAAATAGAGATCACATGCAGGGATTTCAGTGGGGAGGGGGAAGGGAGAAATAGGTGGGAAAAGGTACAGGGAAAAAAGCATAATTAGTAGGCATAAAATAGGGAGAGAAAAAATGGTATAGGAAACAGGAGTCAAAGAACTTATATCTATAACCCATGGACATAAACTAAGAGGGGGGATGCTGAAGGGTTGGGGGGCAGGGCAGAGGGGTGATAAAGGGAGAAAAAAATGGGAAAACTGTAATAGCACAATCAATAAAAATACATAAAAAAAGAAACTAAAACAAAGCAAAAATTTTTTAAAAAGACCTAGTAAAGGCAAAATAGTAAAATTAAAAATGTACTGGGATAGAAACCAACAAACCTAGGACTTTGTTCCTACTTCATAGTTCACGAGTCCAGTCAGCCTCGCTGAGCCCCCGTCTCCTCATCTCTGCAATAACAGAGTGATCCCTGCCCTACACATTTAAGGGGGGTTGCTCGTCTCAAATGAGATGATATATGCAAAAGCAACTGGGAAAACTGAGTCTCCTGAGGCAATTTTTCAAAGCAGCCTCTTTGTTTAACATAAGGAGTGCATGTCTATTGCAGAAAAATTTTTAAATGCATTACTCAAAGAAAAAAGTGAAAAGTATATCTACTATTCAAACAGTGGCTCTCAGAACTTGACTCAGATGGGTAAAATCTGAATAAAGTTTGCACATGGCACCACCGTTCGTTTTCTCGTTTTAAGTAGTTACATGAGATGTTGCCGCTGGAGAAAACTGAGTGAAGGTACACGGATCCTCTCTGCACTATTTTTGCTACTTTCTGTGAATACCTATAGTTAGTTCAAAAATAAAAGTTGTCCAAAAAAGAGGCTCATTTGTTTCTGGGTCAGATCTTTGCCAGGTCTTACCCCAGAGCTACAGACTAGTGAAAGTCTGCGCAGGACGGCTCCAGGGCAGGCAGCGTTATTCCCAGATCCCAATGAGGTACCATAATGGTGTTGCTTGGGCTACAGAAATAATACTGTCAGCAAAAAAAAGACGAGCATAGTATTGCTTTTGGGGCACTGGCACAAGAAAAATAGTGCCACCTGAATGCTCATGAATGACAGCAGTGATTTGTTTCTAGGATTCAGATTATATTTCTGTGATTCTTTTTGGTTAATTTTCTTGGATTCTATGGGTTGTGTAAGGAGTGCTTTCTAACATTAGCACATTGGCTCCACGTTTATATATTGCGTGCTTCTCTGCAGGGTGAATTTGTAAATGAATATGTTGGCGAATTAATTGATGAAGAAGAATGCAGATTGCGAATCAAGCGAGCCCACGAGAACAGTGTAACTAATTTTTATATGTTAACTGTTACCAAGGTAAAATCGCGTTGTTTTTTTTTTTTAAGAAAAGAAGACTTTTGTTTTCATTTTCATGGTCTTAGGTTGAACTCAGTTTCCTCTAATTTGATTTTCTTCAGGCAAAGTATATTGAGTAGTAGTAGCCAGTGTGCTCCCCACTGTAATGTGCTAGTTACTCCAGAGTGCAAAACGAATGCTCATTGTAGCCTTGCACATGTCGTGTGAGACAGCGTGTGCGTGAAAGTGAGCCAGGAACAGGGAGGGCAAACACAGCTGGGTTTTAGTCCCAGCTCTTAGTCACTGAAAAGACTTGGCTGTCAGTTTCTTTATTGTTGAAGAAGAGAATGAGCTCTGTAATTCTAAGTTATAAACCACCACTGAAGTTCTGATTTAGCAAAAATTCTACTCTGAAAATTGTTCTGTACATTTAAACTTTTTCTTAATAAGTTAGGAGAAATGGATGCTGTCATCAGAGAAATGACAGTAAAACTGCTGGTTTAATACATGCGTCAAATAAGTCCTGTTTGATGTCCATTATCTCATTTAATTTCTTCAGTAGTCCTCTGATTTACAGAGGACGAGAAACTGACGTCCCGCCATGACAAATGTCTTGTTGAATACCTTGTTATAGTTTAAGGAAGAGCCGAGCTTAGTAACAATGCTTCCCGTGTCCCAGGCCATCTCGAAAACTGTGTCAGAATATCATTAAAAGTAAGAACTAGAGGTCATGTAAAAGAAGTATTATTTTAATTGATATGTCATAGTTTGAAAGTTTTACAACTTTTATGAATGTATATTTTATAAACATAAAATGCCACTTATTTATGAGTGTTGATTGGCTCCTGAAACCCTGTCCCCCTGCCAGTGACCCCTCCAGCCATCTTCACAACACGTGGGAGGCTCCATCTTCTGGAGCTGTCCAGATAATCAGTTTAAGTTTAGGGGCCAGATGCTGAGATTTATATTGTACTTGGACTTGAAGTAAAAATAGAACAAATAGAAAACTGCTAGCTTTGTGCAGTGGCAGTGCCGTAACTGAGCTTTATCTGAGGCACCCTTATTGCTGCTGGAAAAGAAAGAAAAGAAAAAAACTACTAGAGAGTACATCCCTTCCATTGGTCAAATCTGCAAGTCTTCATTCAGAAGCCAGATTTCTCAGTTTCCCTACTTACTTTTTACTACCCCACTATAGTTTTTTGCTTCTTGCTCAGAGAAGGAAAGGAAGGCTGACAGCGGAACACCATAGTTCCCATCTCAAGGAGCTGTCTGAACTCAGAGCTCTCTAATCAGAAATGCTTAAAAAAAAAAAGAGAAATACTTTTCCTAAACCTATGGCCAGCAAAATCTTCCAAGCAGCATTACTCTATGATCTGTTTGTTTCTAGAAACAAATGTCAAAAGAAACTAAATTCCTCTTTATCTTGATTACTCTGGCTTAAATGTCATCAGATAAAGTACAGAACTTAGTAAATTGCACAGAGTGCATCACATGTCCATATTTGTCCGTTGTCAGACATTAGCTGGTAGCAAAATGCTGCTGTCTGTGGCTCTTGACTGAGTTGGATGTTTCTAAGGTAGTTTATGTTTAGTTTTATGTCAGAGGTGTCTTTCATTTCTTTTCTTCTGAAGGACCGTATAATTGATGCTGGCCCAAAAGGAAACTACTCTCGCTTTATGAACCACAGTTGCAATCCAAACTGTGAAACACAAAAATGGACAGTAAACGGAGACGTTCGAGTTGGACTGTTTGCTCTTTGCGACATTCCTGCAGGTAAAAGCCGTCGCTTGCTCCCCACGCCTCCCTCCCTAGGAACCAAGTGTATCGTTTAAAAGCGAGACATTCTTCAAGGTTTGATGCTCAAATATTTACTCAAATAACTATCAACAAGAAGTAAAAATCTCTGTCCTGCAAAAGGGAGCTTAGCAAGGGCCTTTTTGTAAGAGATGATATTGCAGAATTTGCTGTATCCATGATTCTTCTGAGTTAATTCTCCATGTTATTGCTGTCTATTATAATGTAACCAGAGGGTTAAGCTTTTGTTTTCTTAAGTATTGAAAGCCTGTGTTAACATGAACTGGTTTCTTGGTTGCTTTGTTGAGGGGTTTGCTGTTGTTTTAGTTTGAAAGATCAATGTGTTTCAAATTAGACATAAAAGCTTCTGAAGCCAGTGTTACTGCTTTCATTTTTCCCTACCCATACAGCATCTTAGCAGCAAACTACGGTTCTCCTTTGTTATGTTTGTAGAAAAATGGCTTACGAAGAGAAACGTTGTAGCTAAAAGAGATTTAAATTGCGTTTGTAGACTCATTGTGGACTGTTCAAGCCCAGCTAAGGGAAAGCGGGGCCCCTAGTTTGAATCACTGGATCTTTGGCGTATATAGTAAAACTGCGCTTTGAACTCCCTGATCATAAGGCATTAATTGCTGGAAACAATATGTTTGTCATAATTCCACGGTCATGCTGTACGTTTAGGAACTAGTATAAATTAGCTTTAGAAAAGAGAGCTAACTAAACTAGAACCCCTTTTTCTTAAACAGAGATTTCAGGGTCTGGGTCTCTATTACATAGTTTTTGACCACTTCAGTGAAAAGGATATGATGACTTTTGTACCATATTTATTTTTGCCGCAAGCATTGGTAGATGGGGATGTTTCCCTGTAGTTACTGTTTTTCCCTTTTTTTTCTTTTTTCCATCACTGTCTTCAGTGTAGAACATGGGGGAGGGGAAGTTCACGTCACAGTCATGTCTCATTTTCATTAGGAGAACGTGTCTGTGACGGCACTGCTCTTCCCCTTGAGTATGAATATTTATTTCCTTACGCCCTTAGGGATGGAGCTAACTTTTAATTACAACCTGGATTGTCTGGGCAACGGCAGAACGGAGTGCCACTGTGGGGCAGAGAACTGCAGTGGTTTTCTTGGAGTGCGGCCGAAGGTCAGTTGTGCGGGCCCCAGGAGTAGGCGTGGGGCTGCGGACGAGCTGGGTTATGGCCGTCCCGGGAAGAACTGGCTAATGGGGGCCTGGTGTAGTTTGCGGACCTTCATCGTGTTTACCCAGACCGGAGACTCCTTCCAATGAAGCGTGTCTTAGTGAGCTCTGTTAGGGTCTGAAAAGGGATTTGTATTTCTGATAGAATTCGAAGTTAGCAAAATCCTTTTTGAAAACTTTTTAAAAATTCACAATATATTAAAAACCATTGAATTATACAGTTTAAAATGGTGACTTTAATGGTATGTGAGTTGTATCTCAGTGTCTTTACCATTTAAAAAAAAAGCACCTATTCAGAAATGAATGAAAATGAAGGCTTATTTTTATTACAACACTGTAATAGGATAAGTCCTCCTGGTATTTTTAGTTTGTTCAGCAACATATGAATTTAAATGACTGTGTTGCAGGATTTCCCCTCCCCTTGAAAGCGTCCCGCTCTGTGATCATTAACACTGTGATCCTTTCTCTGACGATACGTAAATAAGTAAAACTGTGGTCCTTTTCTCCGGCCAGTCGGCGTGCGTGTCAACAACTGAAGAAAGGGCAAAAAACGCTAAGCTGAAGCAGAAGAGGCGAAAAATCAAAACAGAACCAAAGCAGATGCATGAAGATTACTGTTTTCAGTGTGGGGATGGTGGAGAGCTAGTCATGTGTGACAAAAAAGACTGTCCCAAAGCATACCACCTCCTATGCCTTAACCTGACTCAGCCGCCATATGGTAAGCTGGACCTGGGAGCCCGGTTCTCCGACTTGCATTTGTGCCAACTGTGTGTAACTCAGAACATATTCCACTCTCCTTAGTGGAGCCGGGGAATGGGAATCATTGAATGGGACAAACAACCATAGCAAACAAAAGTTATGCTAGTGAAAATCTGTCTCTTTGCAAATTTGGGATACCCGTGAGCCAGCAAGGACTGGCTTATTATCACCATGGGTGAGGACTTTGGATAGTATCTCACATCTATACCTAATGATGCACCTAGCCGGACCAGTGTTTGGCTGAAATTTGGAGTTGTATTCAGTCGAATTCAGTCTCGAATCAGAGAAGGTGGGAACTTGGGTTCTTCGTGGGTAATCGACAGGCACTAACTTGGGCTCGTTTCTCCCCCTCCCCACCCCCGATTAGGAAAGTGGGAGTGCCCGTGGCATCAGTGCAGTGCGTGCGGCAGCGCGGCTGTTTCCTTCTGCGGGTTCTGTCCACATTCCTTTTGTAAAGATCACGAACAGGGAGCGCTGGTTCCCTCTGCACTGGAAGGCCTTCTCTGCTGCTCTGAACATGACCCCGCGTCTCCTGTGTCACCAGAATACTGGAGCAAGATCAAGTGTAAATTGGAATCACAAGATCATGGAGAAGAAGTAAAAGAATAAATGGGTGGTGATTTCCTTTTTTTCTTATTTAAACAGTGGGGGGAAAGCAAAAAATAAGTGGATGATGCGTTCGCAAGAGGAGAGACCACGGCAGTGCACGCAGCCTTCGCCATCAGCATTGCCTTACTGAGCGAGCGTGGGAGCCTGCTCCCGCGGGCAGCAGCAGCTGGTGGTGTCTGGTTTTTCTGTTTTGTTTTGTTGGTTCGAGGATTCTTTCGTGGGGGGTTTGATTCTCTTGGTCCTTTCTTGCCTTTTGTTGTGCTTCAATGCCTTGCAGCTGGAAAACGAAATGTCTTTGCTTTTAAAATAAGAGCAAGGAGAAAAGAAAGTTTGTTAATGAGATAAATGTAAAGTCTACGATGCGTTACTTGGGTGTTAAAAACAAAAGTCACCATCATTCCTTTATTTATTTTCATTTTAAAAATTTTGAGAAGTGTAGTGCAGATAGTCTACTCAGTGTATGTGTGTGTGTGTGTGTGTTTTGAGTAGGAGTTGGAGAAAGCCCTCTAGCAAAGGATATGACGATCTTTATATACCTCTTTACTGAATAGTGGGTAGGCTGACTTCTCGTTCCCTTCAGAATGTCTCAGAGTCTTAGAGACGCATTCTATGGAAGTATCGAATCTGGCCTGTTGCAAACACAGTGCCTCAGTGGATTTTACCTCTGTGGTCTTCAAACCAGGTGGGCTTTGTGATATGATAAGTTTACATAGAAAGGTACATAATGTGGTTTTTGGTTTTATTTTGGAGGGAAAAAGAAATGGAGGTACTTACTGAGTTGGAAGTGTTTTCCCTGGACAGTGGGTATTTTCGATGAAGTGTGTTTATGTGGACAGGAGTGCGCAGCGTTCGAACGGTCACTCCTGTTTCTTGACACACTGATAAAGGCAGCTAGAGGGGGAGGAACGGCACAGACCAGAAACTTCGGGTCCTATAAGCACCGTTTTCTGTCACACCCTGTCTGACTTGGAAAGAACTGAGGACATTTTATTTTCTGCCCCTTCTTCCCTCTGTTAATGAAACATGCCCTTGTCAGGTGACCCCTCAGTCTTGTTTCCTGGTGAAACTCACAAATGAATTTGAATTGTATTCGAATAACTCTTTTTGGTTTAGTTCCTATTGTGGCAGAGGAGCGGGGGCGCATCCCAAAGCTGTATGTCAACCATTTCTATCTGGTGTTATCCAGTACTTAAAATCGCTCCCACTGAGGAGGGACGGGAAGCTCTTCTTCTACAGGGTACGTAAGAGTCACACAGACACACTTCGTCTTTGGAAGCACTTAGGGAAAGCTCCCAAGAAAGCAGTGTTCGCGAAAACAGTCGGCCGCGATGCTTGGATCTCATAGATGCGAGTCTACCAAGATGTCTGCCCACAAAACTCACTTGCTTTTAATGCTTAGGAATATGTATATTCCAGTATTCCTTGTATGAAATAATTAGTAATGTCAGACACTGTTGTAACACTGTACTAAGTAGAAGTCTAGAATTAGCTTGAATGAACGTTAACTTGCTCTGTGAATTTTGACTGCCTACAATTGCTGGTACCTGGTAGCATTTATTTTCCCTCAAGAAGTACCCAGTGACCTTGTGAAGGTGGGGGGGTAGATGCTCTACCACATTCCTTCAGTCGTGTTACGTGTGTTCCTTTTTCTTACCAATCTAGAGCTCTTCTCTGGAAAACAAGAAGAAAAGCTGTTTTGTGCCTCTCTCTTTTTTTTTGTATGTAAATGTGCAATTATACTGGATTTTTGTCTTGTAAAAAAACAAAACAAAACAAAAAACACTACATTTCCTTTACTTAAGCTCCTAAACTGCCATTTGCCTGATTCTGGCAATTAATTCTGAGGTAACTTATTGGGCCTCCAATGATTCTATTGATTAGATATGGTCCCAAAAGAAAGAGCAAAATGGAAAATGCTATACATGTTACCAACTATAATTGCTACAGGTAACATGAATTATATCTCACCAAAACACTAAACTTTGCTCTTGAACAATTATATAGTTTGATGTCCTTTTAAAAAATAATTTAAGAAAATCTAGGATTTATCATACTAAAACTTTATTTTATATATGTATATGATAAATGTTTGCTTTTTAAAACTTACTAACATGAAGGATTTCCTTTAATATTCAAAATGCAACTCTTGTTGAAACAGTATCCAACATGAAATCTTATCTCCTTAGTGCTATTTAATATCTGAGACTTTTATATGGTAAGCCAGGGTATATCCTATATACTACAGATACCTTAGGTTTAAGTATTTTTATGCAGTTTCTTCATTGTGTCACGTTTTGTTTGTATATCTATGATAGAGCTCTGCTGAGACTTCTTAATCTTGGGGGGTGGGGGGGTGATGACTACGAGGGTTGTTCTGCCATTTCAGAAACCAGGGTAGAAGATGAACAGCTGCCCACAGCCCTGGCGTCCTTGCCCACGAGTGTTCCGTGGCCGTCGGGACAGCGGTCAGTTGCGCCAGTGCCAAGGAGCTCTTCGCGCCTCCACTGGGTCACTGTCCACCTATTTAACGTATGGTAAAGTTGCAGGTTCTAGAAGCAACAAAAGCAAGTTGTGCTTTTAAGTGTGCACAGTGTACACGCACTGTGCCGCCTGTGCTTCACCAATGAAATATTCCAAAAGACATACTGCTCACTCACAATCAGAGGTTGGTGTTTGTTAACTTTTAACGAACTATAGAAATGATCCCTGAAAGTAGAGTCTTGTTAACTTTTAAATCTGTATGTGGTCAGAGCATAAATTGTTTTTATTCTTGTCCAAAAATGAAATAACTTAAAACAGCATGAGATAATGGTGGTATTTTTTTTTTATCCTCGTGTTAATTGTTTAGAGGAAGAAGTGAATGTAATATTTTAGATAATCAGCAAAAGTGTCAGAAATTGGATTGGTAACAACTAAGATGGAATCCGGGGAAAGAATTCTGGTGCTGTGGAGTGAAGGGAGGGGCGGGGTCCTGGCCGGTGTGAGGGTCTGGGGAGCGGCCTGCAGCCGCTGGGGGGCCAGGAACCCTTCGTTCTTGGAAGGCTGAAGCAGCTGGAGGACGTGATTCACTTTGTAAATATTTAATCAGGGCTGGAATTAAGAGTGAGGTGGGGTTCATTTTCATTTTGGTTTTAACAAGTTCCCACTCTATCTTAATTCTCAAAAATAATCTGGCCTAAATTATGGAATAGGCTGATTTTTAGAATCATTGAAATTTGGATATTTCTGTGTGTTCATGTCAGGAACATATCTCAACTGAACAACAACAACAACAATAATAATAATAATGGGGGCAAGTAAGGCTGCTCCCAGTTCCCTTCTGTCATTTCCAAATATTTGGAAACACGCCTGTAAATAATATTGTGAAATTCTGAGATAATCATGTAAAGGACTCCTAGACAGGGCAGGCTCTTGGACAACTTTCTCTCCCGGTTCATGAAGTGGAGTTTCCTTTTTGAGTAGCTTGTTGCATGGTGTATGTTCCGATCAGGGTCAAACCCAGACCTGCAGTTGGGAAACTGGCAGCAAGGCCATTTATACAGAATGTAATCTCTGGACTACCCAGCATTTGTTGCTTGTCTTTCATTTCATTTTAAAATAAAAGCTCTTCCTCTAGCTTTCACCTTAAAGTCAAGGTGCTGCTACTTGCCATGTCCCAACAGGATAAGAAAACAAGGTACTTGGAGCCCTTGCAGCTCGGGAGGCTCACGCTTGACGTGCACGCACACGAGGGACGGCGACACTGGGAAGTTACTTAGTGGGCAGTGCAGATTAGTTTTTGCATTACTTCTTACACGGCCGCTGCGTCCAGCCATCCCAAGCTGTCCAAGCTGCAGCAGACAGGAAGTGATCATTTGGAGTCATTTCCTGTGGCCTGGGGCCTCGTAGAATTGGTCTCTGGTTATTTGTAAACAAAGAGGAGAACTTGCTTCCATTTTCAGATAAGCTAGGGAAAAGATATAATTAAGACAGCTTTGTCATGTATTAACAAATATTGAGAAGTTGGAAATTTGTATATACTGAAATCTACCAACTTTTATCTGGGGCGGGGCACAGGGAAAAGGGGGGTTATATTAGGGGAAGGGTGGGGAATGATAATGTTTACCACAGGTACGAAGTAGTCACTTTAACATTGAGACCTCTGCCTCATTGAATTCAGGTTTTTTAAGTACTTGAAATTCTTCAGATTCTCCTTATTTTAACAGTTATTTTAAAATTTATGAAGTAGAAGCATTGTTTTGTATACTGTTTTGAAAATAAATAGCCTAGTCTCTTATCCTCTTTCACTTGGGTTAAAGGTGAAGTTCTGCAAATGGGAGGGCATGTTCACAGGGGAACCTCAGATTTAATGTGCACATTTGAGGGAGAGACTCCTGCATGGGATACCAGCAGCATTTTTATGAATATTTTCTATGGCTGTTCTTTATTTCGTCATTTTGTCAACCCAAGCACCTCTTCTTTCCTTTTCATATATGCCTGTGTAGGGAAAACACAGAAATTTGCACTTACGTTACACTCCTGAAATGTTGGGTGTAACCTGTGTGTTTCAAAAACCATTTCCATTCTTTTTTCATCGGTCCGTTGCTTAAGTGGCAAGTTCAAGTGCTTGTGGCACATGTGTGTGAAAGGGAAGAGAATTACCTGCCCTTCGGTAGCCTCTGAGAGTCGTTAATGTGCAAAGAAAAGGGAAAAGGTGAATAGTTGCCAAAGTCATTTACTTGGTCCTTAGTTTTCCTGTGTGACGTTACCGTGTCTGCATACTGACTAGAAAGCAGCTTCAGGTCCCAGTGCTCCCCTTTCTGCCGGCCACAGACTTCTGATGCGTGTGAATGGCTCTCACTATCCCTCACGTTACCTAGATTGGGTATTTATAAGGTGTTCTTGTCAGTTTGGAAGTGGACTGGATAAAATTTACTTTTACTTTGTTGTCATTTATATTGCTCCTTATTCCATTTGTGTTGTCACATACCCTATGTTAAAAAAGAAAATCATTATTGCCACCAACAACCAAGATGCTAAATGATTACATTTAGCTAATAAGAAGATTCTTTTTATATACAAGGGTGTGTGCATAATTGGTATTGATATGAGAAATTCATTTGTACCCACTTGTGATAATTGCACAACACACAGATACCTACAGATTCTGTTTTCATTTCCTTGTGATCTTTATCTATGACAAAAACCTTTGTAGATTGGTTATTTCTGTACTTTGTTTATCTATAATAAACTTTGTAGATCCTGTGAAATGTTATTTTGCCTAAATCACTTGAGACTTGAGTCTTTAATAACAAAGCATCGATATTCACTAAAGTCAATCTCTTTTTGAGTTTCTGTGACTTGGCTAGAAGCTTGACACTAAGGGATTAGTGTTAATTTTCCCTGGGGGTGATCCACTAGGGCATTACTGTATATTGACTTGATGTTACCACACAGACTTCAAGATATATGATATTTTGGGGATTTTGTTGATTGACCTATGTTTCACTGCATAGTGTGAAATGTGCAAAGCTTGGTTAACCTGTATATAGATAGCTTATCGTTGACTAGTTATTGTGTATTTAGGATTGCCTGTAATATTTAAGCTGCTTACTGCTGTGTGTGCTGGTAGGAACACATAATTTTCGTATATTATATTTACTGAGATGTTGCCTTTTTTATTTTACAAATATTTTGGAATTAAAATGTTTTGGGGGTTTTTCGTTTTTGGTTCTTTTTGTTTTGTTTTGCTTCCATGAGAATTAATTTGGAAAGGTTTTTAATGACATTCCACTGACTTCAGATTTTGCTTGAGATTGACTTCAATAAATTGTCCTGTATGTTCCAAATTAAATATGTGGAGTTGTTCATTGCCTGTACTTTCTTGCTGTAACTCACTGGGCTAGAGGCCTTCATGGGAGGGAGGGGACCTAACTGTGGGATGCATGACCCAGTATGTACATCCTTAGGTAGTGATTCCCCGCCTGTAGCACAGCAGGTTCTGAGTGAGTGCCAAGTACACCTTTCTTCAAAATGCTATGCTGCTAGTAAACTTGGACCGGAAAATGCAGAGGTTTGTTTTGTGTTCATGGAAGAAAGGTCCTTAGAGAACGTTGCTACCTCTTTTGGTTTATTATGAGAATATCCAGGGACTGGCTAGTTGGCCAAGGACGTAACTGGGAGATTGCCATCATTTTCAGCCTATTGGTTTATCAGACGGAAATGTAACTGCTGCTGGGCAGGACAGTGGAAGAACAGCATTGCTTGCGTTTCATTCCTTTTGCTAGGTGATGCTCTGAGAACCCCGCGAAGCAGCCACTCCTACCCAGGTGGCTGGCCTGGCAGTGAGGAGGTGGCTGACCGCCTCCCCGCAGTTCCCCGACCACCGCCAGTGGGCGCGCCGAGATCCTACCGAGATCCGGCCTCCGGTGGGGCGGGGCGGGGCGGGGCGCGGCGCCTCGGCTTCAAATCCTGTGCAGCGGCAGCCACGTCAGTGCGTCGGCCAGCCCAGTCTGTGCAGCGGGATGGAGCAGATGAGGAAGGCAGCCGCGGCCTTTGGGGCCGAACTGGGCGTGCGGATCGTGCTGTTCGCGCTCTTCCTGTAAGTGGTTTGCGGGTCGGACCCCAGGTCCCCACACCCTCTTACAGGGTATAAGCAAAAGGGCCCCCGCGGCCTCCAGCTCAAGCTGTCAGAGCCACGGCCGCACCTCCCCACCCCGAGGGGGTCCTTCCTTGGGAAGCCCAGAGAAAGCTAACCAACGTGCTCCGCACGTTTTTTTGTTTCCCTTTAGGGTAACAGACCTTCTGCCCCCCTTCCAGAGGGTTATCCAACCTGAGGAGATGTGGCTTTACCGGAATCCGTATGTGGAAGCCGAGTATTTCCCCACCAAGCCGATGTTTGTGCGTGGAGAACTAGCCCTCCTTCTGCCCCTTGACACTCCCGGCTGAGCTTTAATGCTGGGAAGCATCCTGCCTCCTCATTTGTCTTTGCGGGGAACTTATTACTCCCTTTGCCGATGTCCTAAGATGTTGCTTCCTGATTTTGTGCTAAAGATTTTGCTTCCTAATGTTTAAGATCCAGATTTAGAGGGTAGCCGACCTTTCTGTTTTGGCTTAAGAGCTGTGTTCTGTGAGCTGTTCCTTAGGATGTCCTGGGGTAGCTGGTCATTTAGAATGGTGCTGTGTTTACTGGCGGAACTGCCTGGTGCCCATCAACCCACAGACACCGAGATGCAAACTATCTGTCCTGGGAATGGTCGGGTCTGATGCATGTCTGTCACTGCCATCCCTCTTCCCTGTGGGAGCTCCTTTGACAATTAGTCTTGTGGTTTGGTTTGCTTTTTCACGTTTGACATGTTCTGGTTCAGGCCATTGCATTTCTCTCTCCGCTGACCTTGATCCTCCTGGCCAAGTGTCTCAAGAAGGCAGACACGACAGACAGCAAACAAGCTTGCCTGGGTAAGAGCTACCCCTTTCTAGCTGGTGTCTTAGTGCTGGACTGAGAGGGCAGAGGTTGTGGCCTCAGCGTGTGGAGGCCACTGAGGTCTGTGTCCCTGAAGAAAGTGTCTGTCCCCTGCACCCCACTTTGTTACTTGTGAGACAGAAAATTAGCACGGTAAGAACTTGGCTGACCTCGCAGGTGCCTAAATGCCCTGAACTATGTGTGCCTCGGAAATGTCTTCAGCCTCGGGCGGAAGTTCTCCCTGTACTACACTGGAGCAGTCAGTCACTGGGGGCCAGAATTATTTTTTATTCCACTCTGGTTGGAGCCTGACCATTCCTCTGTCTTGGAAAGGTCATGGCTGTGGTCTTAACAAGACAGTGACCATGCAGTTCCTCCTAGGCAGATGCCACTAACAGTAAGCTTCTTTGCTTTCCAGCTGCCAGCCTTGCCCTGGTTCTGAATGGTATCTTTACCAACACAATAAAACTGATAGTGGGGAGGTAAGTGACAAGACTTTGCCACCCCAGGGTCTGCCTCAGCCATCACCTCAGCCAGAGAGATGGTTACCGGCACTCTTTATCCTTACTTCTCTATTCTCAGCCTGTTCTTTCTCCCCTCCTTACACCCCAGTCCTGCAGGTGACACTCGGGTTCTTTCCGCCCAAACAGCATCTCCCGCTGACAGCCACAGCAGTCAGTGTCCTCTGGAGTACCCCTGCTCTGTGATGTGCTCTTTGCCCTAAAAAATAATCACATGCTGGAGTGGCTTTTCCCCCATGAACAAGACACCTGGAGATAAGGCATGTCCCTTGGTGGTGACTGTCCTAATCCAGTCTCATTACTCTGCCTGAGACACTATTTGACCCAACAGTTAACAGGATTACTGATGTCTGATACACCAAAAAATAATTTCTAGTTTGTAAACAACCTCTTTCAGACCACGCTCATTTCTTCCAGGCCACGCCCAGACTTCTTCTACCGCTGCTTCCCCGATGGGCAAGCCCGGTCCGACCTGACGTGCACAGGCGACAAGGATGTGGTGAACGAGGGCCGTAAGAGCTTCCCTAGTGGACACTCTTCCTGTACGCACCCCGTGGGGCTCTGCGCTGCTGTTCAGGAGTCACTGGGTTTACTGTAGGGACATCTCACTACTCGTGTTCTTATATCTAGAAATTGGACAACCCCACCCTCTTTTTTTAAGGACCCCAAAATTTCACAAGCCTGAGCCTCGACTATTGGGTAAATACTTAAGAACAGGGGAGGTGGTTTACCTTCATGAGAGTTGAACATTTTATTACTGTATTATTTGCTAGATCCTACCATCTTGTACTAGTCACAAAAATATTACCGTATTTTTCAGACCATAAGACACACCTAGGTTTTAGAGGAGGAAATTGGAAAAAAATTTTTGAAGCAAAAAATGCAAAATATTTAATAACATAAATAACATATTTCACCAATGTAAATGTAAACAGAACACTCGAACTATAAGACACACCATTTTCCTCCCAAATTTGGGGGTAAAGTGTGTCTTACAATCTGAAAAATATGGTAACCAACCAATAGACACTGTGTGTCCGGTGCTTTAGAAAGCATTTTAGATTCTTACCTCATCTGACACTGTACCAGCCCAATGAAGTGGATACTATTATTTTTGTTATTCCCATTTAAACATGAGAAAACGAAGGCATCAAGAACTTAAGTAACCTGCCCAAAGTCATACAGTTAGTATTCCAAAAACTCTTCTTAGGATAAATACTAGCTTCATGACACAAAATAAAGTCCTTTACTTTTCCTTTTGTTTCGTCTTCCTTATAATCAATGATCTACCCCATAAATAAACAAAAAAAAGGATAAACATGTTCATGTCCCCTGGCCACCTATTAGCAGATTAGTGAGGTAGCTTCCTTTAAAACAGAGACACTTAACAGGTTTTTCCTCTTCTAGTTGCATTTGCTGGTCTGGCCTTTGCTTCCTTCTACCTGGCGGGGAAGTTACATTGCTTCACACCACAAGGTCGTGGGAAATCTTGGAGGTTCTGTGCCTTTCTATCACCTCTGTTTTTTGCAACTGTGATTGCACTGTCCCGGACCTGTGACTACAAGCATCACTGGCAAGGTAAGCAAGGTATTCTTGCCATGGAAGCTTCTATGTATCACTCATCACTGTATCTCTAGGACTTGGCACAAAGGAGGTGCTCACTAAGTATCTGTTGAATAAAGAAAGAAATGAGTATGGGATTGCCTGGGTTCTGTGTTAAGAGTATGCATTTATAAGTATATGAAAGATGAGAAAGTGCACTGTTACCTTTTAAAGAGATTACCAAGGAGGAATTGCCCTAGATTTTCCCATTATTTTGAAGCATCATAAATTCAGAATAAACTATAAGAAAGTTTTTACAACAAACCTCAAAGCTCCATTTGCTTACTGTCTTAAAATAAAAATCAGGTTCATTGGGTGAGATTTTGTTCAGAAATGAAATTAAAATTGAAGAAAACATAAAATTGTAATTAAATTGTAATTATAATTAATCCAAAGAAATTTAAGTTGAATAATACAGTAAAACATCCAAATGACAGAATATCTTCACAAAAAACCTGACAGTTTTGCCCAAAGACCACTAGGCAACCTATTTTAAAGAATAAACATTTTTCATAAAAGAATGCTAAATGGTGAAAAACCATGAAAAAATTGTTAACAGCACAAAATGAACCCATTATTTTTCTGAATTAAAAAAATTTCAATCAAGTGTACTTGGGGAAAAAACTCATATTTACTTAACTAAAGATGTGTTTTGTTTTGATTTGTTGTTTAGAGAAGAATCTAATATAGATGATCCAGTGTAAGCTGTATGATCAAACTGAGAAAGCCCCAAACTTGGGTTTTTGCAGGCCAAACAATCAGAATAACCTGGAGGGCCAAGTTCTCTATACTCTGAGCTAACGTGATTTAAGAGTCTAATATGATTGAGAAGACTTTATCTCCTCTCTCTTCTAGATGTGCTAGTTGGATCCATGATTGGCCTGACATTTGCCTATGTCTGCTATAGGCAGTATTATCCTCCTCTGACTGATGCAGAATGCCATAAACCATTTCACAACAGAGTTGTACTTCCCAATGCACAAAAGATGTCTAGTGATCCTTATCATTTTGATATTTAGAAATTGGAGCTACCTATATGGAGAATAATAGGTGAATCAGCCCCTCCTATCGGGGCCTTGGTAGGATAAGAATGTCTTACCTTTTGACCTCTTAAGCAGTACAGTTAGGACACTTCATTTTTGCTTCCAAATGATTATGCAGGTTTGCCCCTGCTCCCATGAATTTAGCATGAGTCATAGAAGATCTTTTTTACTGTGGTATGCCACACATTCTGATAAAGAGATCTTTCAGTAGTCCAACAGCTGATGAATCTGGTCCATCAGATTGGTATCCCAAGATCTACAGTGTTTTACATTTAATTTAAATGCCATTCTTGGAAGGATCTTGTCCCAAAGAAGCCTTTACATAGCCCCACTTTATCCTAGGAGCTAAGTTAATTATCAAAACTTCATTTTCCATACCTCAAAATCTTAAAATTTAGGGGCACAACTAATAAATTATTTTGGTTTGGTTTACTTTTTCTGGTGACAATTCCATAAAGCCTTAAAGAAGAAAGTGTCTGTTTCTGGCTTGTTTACCATTGTTATGCATATCTTATCCAAGTCCCCCCAGATAATACTGTGGGCATAATCTGTCAAATTACTAAGTAAAAAAGAAAATGGTTAGGAGTGTGGTTTCAGTGCAAACAACTGATGACTCTTTCTACCTCATTTGTCCTTAACTGAGCTCAGGAGTTTCTTTCCCTCCCTTCATGACTGAAGATCTGCTCATGCATCAAATTTGCCAACTGGCTAAGGCAGGAAAGAAAAATTACAGATATCATTACGTGGAGAGCAAATAAATCTTTTTCTGTCCCTTCTTCACAATGAACTAAGGAACAGTCACAAATACCATCAGAACTAATGCTACAGTGCCTGCAACTCCTGTTCTCGCTATTGAGATTATATGTTAAAATATGACCTTGTCTTATGTATTTCTTCCTATAACATTTTCAATGTATCTCTTTTCTTCAGTAAATGTGATATTCAAATAAAATGGTGAGTGTGCTTCTTTTTAATGCTTAAGTGCCATCTGAGAGCTGGGACATTTCACAGTAAAACAACTGGTTTCCTCACCTGACATAAGTGGCTCAGCTACAGTAGTGGCAGTTGCAGTAGCTACCTTATAACTGCCATGCTTCAAATTACTATTTTTTAAATTCTGAACTACATCTGCCTGTGACAATGAGAACACCAGTAAAGGGACTTAAATGTTAGTTCTTTGCCCACAACTTTTATTTTCTTAATTTGTTTAGTAATCCATAAGGGAAGAGAAAATGGTTATTGTACTGATACTCTTTATTTTATGATGGATGAACCAGGTAACGGTAGGCAGAGGGTCAATATGGTTTTATTTCAGTATTTACTAGAGTTTTAAATATAATCATGTAAAAAAACAGACATTTTAAAAAGTGCAAAATATTAGAAAGCAATTCAGTGCTATTAATCTTTCCATGCAAACAATCTCTTTTACTAAGACAGGCAATACCAGTTTTGGAGTTTGGAATATGTATAAAATGACACTCTTCCAGAGTTTAAAAATAGGCTTGGTCAAGAGATTGCACATGATGTGATTGAAATAGTGCAAATAATATACAACTAAAATTTCTCCCATTGACGTGCCAACAGAAATCAAGGCTTAACTACAACAAGAGGGTAAACACAGCCCACACAGGGGGAACACCTGGAGCGCTCAGCTCCAGGGAACCAGGAGGCTGTACTCCTGAGCCTACTGCAATAGGCCACTCTGCCAAACCCAGGAGACAGCAGCTCCACCTAATACACAGAAACAAACATGAGGAAGCTACCAAAATGAAGAGACAAAGAAACATGTTCCAAATGAAAGACCAGAACACAACTCAAAAAAAAACACTAAAACCGAAAAATGGAGACAAGCAATCTACTGAATGCAGAATTCAAAACACTGGTTATAAGGATGCTCAATGAACTTAGGGGAAGAGTAGATGAACTTCAACAGCATAAAAAAGGACTAGTAAGAAATGAAGGATACACTAAATTAAGGAATAATTTAGAGAATCAACAGTAGAGTAGATGAAGCTGAAAACCAAATCAGCAACATGGAATATAAGGAAGCAAAAAACACCCAATCAAAACAGCAAAAAGAAAAAAGAATTTTAAAAAATGAGGATAGTATATGGAGCCTCTGGGACAACTTCAAGCATACCAATATTCATATCATGAGGGTGTCAGAAGGAGAGGAGAGCAAGAAATTGAAAACCTATTTGAAAAAATGATGAAACCAGGTGAAGGAAATAAACATACAAGTCCAGGAAGCACAGAGTCCCAAACAAGATGAACCTAGAGAGGCCCACACCAAGACACATCATAATCAAAATGCAAAAGATTAAAGACAAAGAATTTTAAACCCAGCAAAAGAAAAGCAGTTAACTACAGGGGAGCCCCCATAAGACTCTCAGCTGATTTCTCAAAAGAAACTTTAGGCTAGAAGGGATTGGCAAGAAATATTCAAAATGATGAAAAACAAGGACCTACAGCCAAGATTAATCCACCCAGCAAAGCAATAATTTAGAATATACAGACAAAGAGCTTCCCAGACAAGAAAAAGCTACAGAAGTTCTTCATTACCAAACCAGTATTATATGAAATGTTAAAGGGTCGTCTTTAAGATAAAAAAAATGAACAATAAAATGGCAATAAATACATATCTATCATCAATTGAATCTAAAAAATAAACGAACAAGCAAAACAGGCACAGACTCATAAATACAGAGAGTATTTTGATGGTTGCCAAATAGGAAGGGGGTTAGGGGCTGGGTGAAAAAGGTTGAGGGGATTAAGAACTACAAATTGGTTGCTACAGAACAGTCATGGGATGGATGTAAAGTACAGCATAGGTAATAGTCAATACTATTCTAATAACTATGTGTGGTGTCGGAGGGGTATGAGATTTATTGGGATGATCAGTTAGTATACAGTGTCTAATCACTGGGTTGTATACCTGAAACTAATATAATATTACATTTCAACTGTAATTGAAAAATAAAAAATGATTTAAAAATATATACAACTAAATAAAGGATTTAAATCAAGCTTATTGGAGCTTCCAGGTTGAGGAATCAGAATCCTTTTATGTGCCAGCATACCAGGGCCCTAAAAATCCAAAACATCACCCTATGAAATGTCTTCATCTAGCTGTTGGTTGAACAAGAAATAAGCAAATCTGATTTTTCTGAAGATATCTGGAAGTTGCGAATAAATATAAAAAGGAAAAATGGTCATGTCGTTAAGACCCGTGGCTTTGTTTGATGCTAGACCTTAGAACCTAAATATTGTGGAGCTTAATGGTTAAGGGAGTGGATGTGCAAGGAATGAGCGAGGTAGGGTTGGATGTTTTTATGTCGACAGTTGAATGCAGGAACAGCCAGCCAAATGAGAGAGATGCACAAGACAAGGCATGGGAAAAGTACAGAGTTTTGGGCACAAAACTCTCCTGGCACACCCCTCTCCCTGTACCTCCAACCCATTTACCAATCCAGAAAGTCTCCAAATATAGTGAAGCTTGCTACATTAGCTGACATTTGACATCCATTTGGTTATCATTTTTAAATGTTTTGTTGTTATTTCCAGCCAGAAAGGCATCCATTGCCTTATTACATTGTACCATGGTTAGAATGCTTATTTGTATTTTCTTATAGATGTTTCTTAAATTTTAGAATAAAGAGTTGCTTTTTATTTTTAATAAAATATGTCCCCTAAGATGCAAGTAAATTAATATGCAAATATGGTGACTTTGCTTAATGACAACCAAGACAGAAATGACTGCTTTCATGATATGTAGTACTTTGAAACAATTAACATTTACTAACTCAACATAACTTTGTACATTAGAATACATATCGATTCAGCTACTAAGGAAGCAAAGGGAAACTAAGAGATAATTTTACCACCCACTTCAGCTCGCCTTATCCAGCAGATGTTGAAATTGGGATCCTAGGGTACTTAAGACTTTCTGGCTCTAAGTCATTTGCCTTTGTTACGTTTTTTTATAAAGCTGTACAATTCATAAATAAATATTTCAGTTTCCAAAAGCAAAAATAATCAAGCTTATTACCCTGTGTAATATACAACCATAATACCACCAATGGATAGATAAGATATAAAGCTCTTTTACAGTTACCTGCCCCTCACCACCAAGAAAGAAACATTTCTTAGTACAAGAATTGCTTTATCTAGTTATCCATAGTTTTGTTGTTCATCTTTGGTTATGAGAACCCACTTTGCTTGTCCTTTGGTTTACTCCTAAATAGTACCAATTCTGCTAGAGCATAAAGCTTTCCCTGTAATATATATGGAATGCTACTTAATTCTCAATAACCCTTACTTCAGATTCAGAATTTACATATAAAGAAAATAAAGTATTCAACTTATCTGAAACTACTTAGTGATTTAGTCAACATTAGTCTATAAATAGACGGGAAAAGAAAGGCCAGGCTCTAACCTATACCTCAACCTTACCTCTACCATCTCTGAGGTGACATTAATTAACCTTCTCCTACCTTCTCTCTCCAGAAAGAGATAAAGTCCACTGCTGTTGAAGGGATGGCTCAAGTGAATGTTAATGCCAGTGCTTTTGATACCATGGTACATTTAAAAAAGAAAGCCTGGCTGGTGTAGCTCAGTGGATTGAGCACAGGCTGGGAACCACAGGGTCCCGGTTTGATTCCCAGTTGGGGCACATGCCTGGGTTGCGGGCCAGGTCCCCAATGAGGGCCATGTGAGAGGCAACCATACATTGCTCTTTCTCCCTCCCTTCTCCTCTCTCTGAAAATAAATAAATAAAATCTTAAAAAAAAAAAAGAAAGAAAAATACAGCTTGCCTGCCTATTCAGTGGCCTATGGAAATCTGAGAGGAGTATATCACAAAGAAAACTGCAAAGACAATGACAAACTCACCAATGAGAAAGAAAATATGGAACAGTGGTGAGCAGATGCCTTGGAAAAAATTAGTCTAAATTCACCCATTTTCTTCAAGGCACAGCTAACTTTGCATGTTCTGACACTGACTCTGCAGTAGCTGTTCATGGCCCATATAGGCATGTTTTTCTTTTAGAATAAGAAACTTTTCCCCCTAGCCAAACCTATCTGCTCAACCAACACTCCTGTGCCATAAGCATTTTAAATAAGCATTCTGGTTTATGGGTACCGGAGCAGGGAATGATGTTTACAGTGTGTTTTTAAAGACGACACACAATACTACCTTCACCCAAGTTGATGTGGTAGGTGACTTACACGATTCTCTTCCACCATAAATGCACCACTAAGAGCTTTTATTTATTCAAGGCTGTATAATTTCAGATTTGTCAGCCTCTATAAAAGCTTCACCCTCAAGAACATTAGCTACTATCAAATAAGTAAGTCAGACTTCTAGATATATAACATCTTTACTTTATAAAGATGCACCTAATGTGAACTAATTAGTCCACTTGATACTCTCAGATGAGCTCAAACAGCTCTAAAAACAATGAACAGCATAGCATCAGTGATTCTTAGCAATAAACCCGTCAGTCTGCTGGAGAGAGAGTAAACAATAGTTTTTAAAGCTACATGTCAGTCTTTCTTCATACAGGATTTGTAAAAACAGATGGCTCAAAAGAATGACTGCTCAACAGTCTTTTCCATTTCCACTTAGACTTAGTTTTCAAATGCACAGAACACTAATGAGAGGTGAGTGTACCCCGAGTGCCTGCTTCTCATAGTCTGCTTCCAAACTAGAATATTTCCTAGGAAAATTTCTACAAACCCAAGTCAGACTCAAAACTGACAATACCATCCGACATAGTAAGCGATAAAGTGTGGCACCTGTACACTATCATCAAAGAATTAAGGATGCACACCACCCCCAGCTATGAAGAAAGAATGGCAAGTATATATATGAAGCCAGTGGTTAAAAATAGGGTGTTTTCCCTTTGTTTTTCCACTCACTTCCAAAATGGAAGTGAGATTATCTTCCAAAGCCCCAGATGGTGAGTAAGTGGCAGGCAACATGCAAAAAATGATGCAGCTGAGGAGAGAAAAACTGCGGGAACAAACAGGTAGGTTTTCTGGATAAGGATCCCACAAGGTCCATCTAGGGGAAAGAGGGGAGAAGAGGTCACCATGTAGTCACAGCTGGAAGGCACCCAGGGAGAATGCGGGAATCTAATATACAACCTTTCTGTTACATATCTTAAAAGTCTGAGTAATTTTAAATCTCATGATGGGCTGTTTGTAATTAAAATTGTAACTGTTGCCATGATAACTCTTAGATGATCAGAACTATTAAGATTCTGCATTTGGATCCTAAAAATGACAAATGTTATTGGACCAAGTCTCTAGCAAAGCACATGCACACGCACACACACACACTCCTCACACTAATCAAAACGCCATAGCACCTTTCCCCCATGAATTTTAACCAGAGTCCCTCTAAAAATGAATAATAACCTAGATTTTCTTTATAACATATTATGTACATGGCATTTAAAAACTTACAATAAACAACCATAGAAGATTCAGTTTTACTGTAAAGGCTGATCAAGGAAGATACCCTGGGTTTGGTAGATTTCTTTGAGGACCAGCAATACCGTGTCTTCAGATTCCCTATAAAGAGAAAAAATTATGTTGTAAAAACAAACTAACATTTGTACGAGATGCTTTACATATATTAACTCATTTAATCTATACAACCACCTTGCAAATTAACTTTTTTTAAAAATGTTTTATTTATTTTTAGAGGGAATGGAAGGGAGGGAGAGAAACATCAATGTATGAGAGATACATCAATCGGTTGCCTCTCACATGCCCCAAGCTGGGGACCAGGCCTGAAACCCAGGCATGTGCCCTGACTGGGAATTGAACCGTCAACATTTTGGTTCTCATGATGGTGCTCTATCCACTGAGCTACACCAGACAGGGCACAAATTAATTTTTTACCATTGCAAAAAATCATACTCAACGGTGATGTAATTGGCAGCTGTTTGGAAATCTAGCATTATATCCAGTAATACAAAAAAGCTAGCAGTAAATGACCAAGAACTCTTCCCTTTCCGTAGAACACATTCTTGGGACAATATGAAAGAGCCATATAGTTGCTCACCTTAATATTTTAAATGTTACTTTCTTGAAAAGATAATACAATCACATGGTTCAAAATTCAAGCTATGTAAAAGTATAATAATGAAGTCTCCACCTGTTTTAATATATTGATTATGCTATTACAGTTGTCCCATTCTTTACTCCTCTTTATTCCCCTCTGCCCATCACACCACCTCCCACCAGCATTCCCCCACACTTAGTTCACGTCCATGGGTGGCACATATAAGTTCTTTGGCTTCTCCATTTCCCATAATACTCTTAATCTCCCCCTGTCTATTTTGTACCTGCCATCTATGCTTCTTATTCCCTGTACCTTTTCCCTATTTTACCCGCTTCCCTTCCTCACTGATAACCCTCCATGTGATCTCCGTTTCTCTGATTCTGTTCCTCTTCTAGTTGTTTGCTTAGTTTTTGTTGTTTTTTAGGTTCAGTTATTGATAGTTTGAAGTTTGTTGTCATTTTACTGTTCGTATTTTTTTTTAAAGATTTTATTTTTATTTTTAGAGAGAGGGGAAGGGAGGGAGAAAGAGAGGGAGAGAAACAGCAATGTATGGTTGCCTCTCACATGGCCCTCACTGGGGACCTGGCCCGCAACCCAGGCATGTGCCCTGACTGAGAATCGAACCCGGACCGCTTGGTTCCCAGCCCGCGCTCAATCCACTGAGCTACACCAGCCAGGGCTACTGTTCATATTTTTTATTATCTTCTTTTTCTTAGATAAGTTCCTTTAACATTTTATATAAGGGCTTGGTGACGATGAACTCCTTTAACTTTACCTTATCTGGAAAACACTTTATCTGCCCTTTCATTCTAAATGATAGCTTTGTTGGATAGAGAGATATGGGATGTAGGTCCTTGACTTTCATGACTTGGAATACTTCTTCCCGGCCCCTTCTTGCCTGGAAGGTGTCTTTTGAGAAATCAGCTGATAGTGTTATGGGAACTCCTTTTTTTTTTTTTTTAGATTTTATTTATTTTAGAGAGGGGGGAAGGGAGGGAGACAGAGAGGGAGAGAAATAGCAATGTATGGTTGCCTCTCACATGGCCCTCACTGGAGTCCTGGCCCGCAACCCAGGCTGAACCGGGACCCTCTGGTTCCCAGCCCGTGCTCAATCCACTGAGCTACACCAGCCAGGGCGGAACTCCTTTGTAGGTAACTGTCTCCTTTGCTCTTGCTGCTTTTAAGATTCTGTCCTTATCTTTCATCTTGGATAATGTAATTATGATGTGCCTTAGTGTGTCTTCCTTGGGTCCAACTTCTTTGGGACTCTCTGAGCTTCCTGGACTCTGGAAGTCTATTTCCTTTGCCAGATTAGGGAAGTTCTCCATTATTTTTTCAAGTAAGTTTTCAATTTCTTGCTCTTTCTCTGTTCCTTCTGGCATCCCTGTGATTTGGATGTTGGGACGTTTAAAGTTGCCCCTTAGGTTCCTAAGCCTCTCCTCATTTTTTTTTTTAAATTTGTTTCTTCATTCTATTCTGATTGAATGTTTATTTCTCCCTTGTGGTCCAAACTGTTGATTAGAGTCCTGGTTTCCTTCCCTTCACTGTTGGTTCCCTGTATATTTTCCTTTATTTTAATTTTCATAGCCTTCACTTCTTCCTCTATTTTGCAGCCATATTCAACCATTTCTGTGAGCATTCTGATTACCAATGTTTTGAACTGTGTATCTGATAGGTTGGTTATCACTTCATCGCTTAGTTGTATTTTTTCTGGAGCTTTGATCTGTTCTTTCATTTGGGCCATATTTTTTTGTCTTGGTGCACCTGTTACCTAGTAAAGGGGGGAGCCTTAGGTACCATACTTTTCAGACTATAAAATATACTTTTCCCAAAAAAATTTGGGAGGAAAATGGGGGTGTGTTTTATAGTCTGAATGTTCTGTTTACATTATGTTACTTATGTTATTAAATATTTACATTTTTTGCTTCAAAAATTTTTTTCCTATTTTCCTCCTCCAAAACCTAGGTGCATCTTATGAAAAATACGGTATTTGCCAGAACAGGGCAACCACTTGTCTGTGTTGTGGTGTTGTACCTGGGGGAGGGGTCCGAGAGGGAACAACGCCACTTGTTCATCTCTCAACCGGCTTTCACTCACTTCCTCCACTACCAAAAAGCAAATTGGGCCCTTGTAGTGCTGATTCCTGTGTGGGTGGGTTTGTGTATGTCCTAGGACCCTGTGGGTCTCTGAACGAACTCTCCTGTGAGGCTGGGAGTTTCTCCTGCCGCCTCAACCCCTACAAGTTTTTTTCAGAGGGGTTGAGACTTTATTTCCCTGCACTGGAACCCTGGGTTGCATGGTCTGTCTCACTCCCCAGTTGTTCCTCCTGGTTATCCACATGCAAATGTGGGACAGCCCACTCTGCCAGCCGCTGCCTCACCCACCCGGTCCACCAGCTGCCACCTTGCTGCAAGTCCCCTCCACCCCAGCTGCCTATCTCCACCCCTACTACCAGTCTGTATGAATGTTTCTTCTTTAACTCCTTGGTTGTCGGACTTCTACACAGTTTGATTTTCTAACAGTTCTGGTTATTTTTGTTTTTAAATTTGTTGTTATCCTTCTTTTGGTTGTGCAAGGAGGCAAAGTATATCTACCTACGCCTCCATCTTGGTCAGAAGTCCACCACCTGTTTCTTAACCACTAGTTCCCAACTTCTGACAAGCAATAATCTCAATTCTTCATGCATCTTCTAGATATTCTGTGTGTATACAAGCAATTACTTATATCCAGTTCATAAAGAAATTTGATTATAAAAAGTAACATTCATGAAGGTTTGCCTTCAGGATATGTGGCTCTAACACTTTCTAGATGAGCGATTTTCAACTGGTGTGCTAGAAGAACTTTTAAAACATACAACACCTGACTATTTAGCCAGGAACACTGACCTCTTTCCCCTTAGATTGTCAAATTAAAAAATGACAACAGTCAACAAAACAACAGCTGTAGGGTGTGAATGCCCCTTTGCCTTAAGTATTTATTTATTGGTTGGTTTGGTTTCTTTTTTAAGATTTTATTTACTTATTTATTTTTAGAGAGAGGAGAAGGGAGGGAGAAAGAGAGGGAGAGAAACATCAATGTGTGGTTGCCTCTCACGTGGCCCCCACTGGGGACCTGGCCCACAATCAAGGCATGTGTCCCAACTGGGAATCGAACCAGCAACCCTTTGGTTCGCAGCCCATGCTCAATCCACTGAGCTACACCAGCCAGGGCTGGCTTGTTTTGTTTTTTTTTAAGGTAGCAAGGGAGAGAGAATAAGAGTGGGTGGGAGAGGGGGGACAAGGGAGAGAGGGAGAGAGAGCAAAAGAGAAACACCAATTTGTTGTTTCATTTATTTATGCATTTATTGGCTGATTCCTGTATGTGCCCAGACTGGAATTAAACCTGCAGCCTTGGCGTGTCAGGATGACACTGTAACCAACTGACCTACCTGGTCATGGCCCAATGTCTTGTCTTGAACCATAAATATATACGTTATGTAATAGAGTTGATCTTACTGGTCACTTTGCATAATAAGATTGCATCTGACTGGTTAATTCTTGGTACCAGAAATCCTTATATACAAGTATAGGCACCTGATTTTTTAAAAACTCTTTTCTGTGTGTGAATCAATCAAAATTATACTTTTTTTGTCAGACAGGGAAAAAATATATTTTTTGGTGTGCTATACAATCTTAGTAATTACTTTATGTGTGCCATGAAATGAAAAAGCTTGAAAACTGCTCTAGATCTGTGGTTCAACATTTTTTGAGTTAAGAATCTATTTGAGAATCCAATAAAATCTATAGATTTCTCCCGAGAAAAGACCACATATATATAAACCCAAAATTATGAACAGATTTCATTGGATTCACAGACTTTTTCTATCTCCCACAAATTCCATACACAGAACTTAAGAAACTCATGCCAATAAGGGGTACTTTAAATGGTGTGATATTAAAATGGTGTGATCCTGATGCATAAAAAAAAAGTATCAACAAAAAAGAATAGAAAGTTCAGAGATAGTCCTAAATACATATACAAATTTAATATAATAAAGTTAGAAGAATCTCAAATCTATTAACTGTTACAACAACTGGATACCCATCTGGAAAATGACCTGGATCAACCCATACCTTATTAGGATAAATTTTAACTGAATTAAAGATTTACATGTAAAAATGAAACCATATAATATCAATATTATAAAGTTTGATAAAGAATTCTTTGGAAAGTAAGGAAGCTCTAAGTATAACACAAATTCCAGGAGCCAAAAAGGAATAAAACAAATTGACTCCATCAAAATGAAAAATTTCTAATTAGCAAAACCCAGTGTATGCAATGTCAAAGACAAACTGGGGAAAAGGTATTTGAATCTCGTGTTGCAGCCCCGGCTGGTGTGGCTCAGGGGATTGAGTGCTGACCTGAGAACCAAAGGGTCGCTGGTTCAGTTCCGAGTCAGGACACATGCCTGGTTTGCGCACTGGGTCCCCAGTGTGGGGGTGTGTGAGAGGTACACATTGATGTTTCTCTCCCTCTCTTTCTCCTTCCCTTCCCCCCTCTCTAAAATTAAATAAATAAAATCTTTTAAAAAAATCTGAAACTCATATTGCAAACTAATCAATTAAAAAATCCAACATTTCAATATAAAACAAAATAAAAGGTATAGATAGTTCCCAGTGAAGGAAATAAAAATAGTCATTAAGTATAAGTTAAAATGTTTCAACCTTACTCATAAGAGGAAGAATGTAATTTTTTTTTAGATTTATTCAATCTGAAGAGAAACAGAGGCATAGGAGGAATGAAATTTAAAGCTAGAGCATACACAAAACATACACTGAAAACTACAAAACACTGCTGAAAGTAAAGAACAAAGTACACTGAGAGATACCATGTTTGTTCATCAAAAGACTCAGTATTATTCCTGGCTGGTGTAGCTCAGTGGATTGAGCGCGGGCTGGGAACCAGATGGTCCTGGTTCGATTCCCAGTCGGGGCACATGCCTGGGTTGCGGGCCAGGTCCCCAGTGAGGGCCATGTGAGAGGCAACCATACATTGCTGTTTCTCCCTCTCTTTCTCCCTCCCTTCCATTCTGTCTAAAAATAAATAAATAAAATCTTAAAAAAAAATCCTATTTATAGAAAAAAAAAAGACTCAGTATTATTAAGATATCAATTCTCCCCAAATTGATGTATAGGTAAAATATAATCACAAAGTCCCAGAAAGCTTTGTGATTAAAATAAACAAGCTCATTCTAAAACATACTTCTATGGAAATGCAAAAGACCTACAACAGCTAAAAATAACTTTGAATGAAGTTATTTATTCAAGGGTAACTTTGAAATAAAGTTGAAGGACTCACAATACCTGATTTCAAGACTTACAAATCTATAGTAATCAAGACAGTGTTTCATTGGCATAAAGACAGACAAATAGTACTGGCTGGTGTGGCTCAGGGGTTGAGCACCAGCCTGCAAACCAAAGGGTCCTGGTTCAATTCCCAGTCAGGACACATGCCTGGGTTGCGGGCCAAGTCCTAAGTGGGGGTGTGTGAGAGGCAACCACACATTGATGTTTCTCTCCCTTTCTCCCTCCCTTCCCCTCTGTCTAAAAAAACTAATATAAATTTAAAAATCTAAGAAAAAGAACAAGCAGACAAATACATCAATGGAACAAAATAGAGCCGAGGCAATTCAGTGGTTTCTCCATCTCAAAACACTTTTCAACAAATGTTGCTAGAATAATTGGACGGTCATATGCAAAACAATGAACCATAATCTTTATTTCCTATTAAAATTTATTAAAAGTTAATCAAAATGGATCATAGGCCTAACTGTACAAGCTAAAACAATATAACTTATAGAACACAGGAGAAATCTTAATGACTAGATTTGGTCATGATTTCTTAAATATGTCAAAAAACACAAACATCAAAAATTAGATTTCATCAAAATCAAAAACTTGCCCTGGCCCGGCTGGTGTAGCTCAGTGGATTGAGCGTGGGCTGGGAATCACAGGGTCCCGGTTCGATTCCCAGTTGGGGCACATGCCTGGGTTGCGGGCCAGGTCCCCAGTGAGGGCCATGTGAGAGACAACCGTACATTGTTCTTCCTCCCTCCCTTCTCCTCTCTCTGAAAATAAATAAATAAAATCTTAAAAAAAAAAAAAAAAAAAAAACTTGCCCTGGCTGGTGTGGCTCAGTGGAATGAGTGCAGGCTTGCAAGCCAAAAGGTCGCAGGTTTTGATTCCCTGTTAGGGCACATGCCTGGTTTGCAGGCTAGGGGGCGCACAAGGGGCAACCACACATTGATGTTTCCCTCTCTTTCACCCTCTCCTCCCCTCTCTCTAAAAATTCATAAATAAAATCTTTTTTTTTAAATATTTTATTTATTTATTTTTAGAGAGAGGAGAAGGGAGGGAGAAAGAGAGGAAGAAACAGCAATGTATGGTTGCCTCCCATATGGCCCTCACCGGGGACCTGGCCCACAACCCAGGCATGTGCCCTGACCGGGAATCAAACCAGGACCGTCTGGAATAAAATCTTTTTTAAAAAATTAAAAACTTCTGCTCTTCAAAACAAAATGAAAAAAAAAACTACATCCTGCGGAAAAACATACCTATAACTAGAATATTGACCCTAAATATTCTTGCAACTTACTAAAATAATCAGTTTTTTAATGGGGAAAAGACTTGAACAGATAATTCACCAAAGATGTGTGGACAGCAAACACATGGAAACATGCTCAGTATTGTTACTCATTAGGGGAACGCAAGTTAAAGCCATAATGAGGTGCCATGTGTTGTCACGAGTACTGAGCAACTGGAACTCTCAAATACTGCTGGTGGGATCACCAGTTTGGCAATTTCTTTTAAAAAACCATCTTAACCTGTCAATTCTACTCCTAGATATTTACCCTAGAAAAATTACAGAATATGTTCATACAAAGTCTTGAACACAGCAGTTTTGTAAGAGCCCAAAACTGGAAACAACCTAAATGTCCATCAAGAGGTGACGGGCTAAACAAATTGTGGTACATTCATACAGTGGAATACTACTCAACAATAAAAAGGAGAGACCTACTGATACGACATGGATGAATGAAAGAAGCCATGGATGAATGAAAGAAGCCATACCAAAAAAAGAGTATATTGTAGTATGGATGGATGAAATGGCATGGATGAATGGATGAATGACATGGATGAATGAAAGAAGTCATACCAAAAAAAGAGTATATTGTAGTATGATTCAATTTATATACTAGTCATGTGCAAACTAATCTGTAGTGACAGAGGCAGGTCAGTGGTTCCCTGGAGACTGTGAAACAATTAGACCAAAAAACCAAAAACAAGAGAAACAAAAAACGACACTCACCAGTAGCAAAGATGGCTCTGTAAAGCAAATAAATACTCATTGAAACTCTCAATGGGCTTCTCCTGTAGCACGTAGTCAATGCGTTGACCTCCATTAAGCATTCCCACACTGATGGGGGGGGCTTCTTCCTTAACAGCTGCAGCGGTCTCTTCGGTGTTAACATCTGGGTAGAAGAACCATACTAAGAATCTAAAAGCTGCCAGTCCTCCAAGGTTGTCATTATAATCAAGGTTGTCAATGATTATGAGCTGCCCACAGACTCTAAGTTTACTGTAAGCCCCAGGGGTGTCCAACCTTTTGACACCTCTGGACAATACTGGAAGAAGAGTTGTCTTGGGCCACACATTAAATACACAAACACTAACCAAAAAATGATGAACAAAAAAAAAAGGTTTTAAGTAAATTTATGATTTTGTGTTGGGCCACATTCATAGCCATCCTGGGCCACAGACTTAGACACCCCTGCTAGATAACTGAAAACTAGAATGCAGTGTTAACTGAAATTAAGAGAAAACTGATCTGTGGCCCTGGCTGGTGTGGCTCGGTGGATTGAGCACCAGCCCATGAACCAAAGGGTCACTGGTTCGATTCCCAGTCAGGGCACATGCCTGGGTTGTGGGCCAGGTCCCCAGTAGAGGGTACATGAGAGGCAGCCACACATTAATGTTTCTCTCCCTTTCTTCCCCTCTCCCAATAAGTAAATAAATAAAATCTTAAAAAAAAAAAAACCATGAAGACACAGACATTCCCTGGTAAAAGTAAGGTGCCTCAGAGAGTAGGTTCTTAACACCACCCCCATAGTTACCAGGTGGAAGATATTTTAAAGCCTCATTATCAAATGCCCAGCTTCTCTTCACATTTTTCCTCATAAATAATGTTCTTCCATAATTTGTGCCTATTAGATGATAGGAAAGGCTAGCAGAGCCGAAGGCCACTAGGACTCATAGTATGGGTCCCTTACAATATAAAGGGCAAAGTAAGAAGTCCCCCAGAGAATAAGAACTATACATCATGGAGTCCCTCTTATCTGGCCTGACGTAGGAAATCAGTGTGTACAGTATCACCAACCACTAGGCTTCTCTGAACTTGACTCAGGTTCTGCTTCAGTTTCTTCCACAGTTTCTGAAGCTTGTAAGGCAGGGTATGGAGCTCTGGTGAAAGACTTCCAGGCCATCCGCAGTGAACCTAGCAAGTTGTTCTTAAGGTCCATGCTCATCCTGGTCAAGCCCTCTCTCAGTTCTGAAACACATGTGAATAAAGAATATTACATGGTTTACAATGGGCTTAGGGTCCAACGCAACTAAACAAAGTGAATGAGGTCTGCAATTATCAAGTTCTGTACTCAGTCTTACCTAAGTGCATCCGCTTCCTGCCTTTATGATGTGGGATCAGCATTGGCTCAAATTCCACTCCTGGGACCACCATTGGTTCAATTCTATAAGCCACAGGATCAAACTACATAGGAAAAACAATAGCTACCTATACCTCTGCTGAACGAAGATAGTCTGAGGAAGTGTTAATGTGTATCAAGCAAGAATGATTATGAGCTCATTTTTTAAAAATGTATAGTTATTCTGCCACATCACTTCCAGATTCATACTATTTATAAGTTACCTCATTACTAGAAAATAGTATATGAGACGTAAATCAACACAACAGAAAAATCACATCCCCTTTACCAATAAACTAATATTCAGGTAAAACCATAAACCTATCCAGTGCTTACAGGGTGATAAATATTGAAGAAACCTTTGCATGTTGGAAATTTGTAGTTGGGATCAATTCTTTTTAGTCCTCGAACAGTAAGGAACATTCCAATGGGAGATCCAAAGGCAAAGAATATTTCTGGTTTATAGATGAGCCGGGGGTATTTTACAGACACCTGGAAGAAAATAAAAGCATCTCTCAATGACAAAAATTGACATTATATCTGTTCTTACCATAGGAATGGCAGGCAATAAACTGAACAAAGAGAATTAGTACTGTTACCTGCCCAATGCCAACATCCAGATAGTCATTCCCAGAACCATTAGCACCGCTGCAGAACTCCGATTCCTTGGGGATATCAGACATATTCACCCCTGAGGCTGACTGCAGAGTTGGTCTAGTAATACCCTAATGAATAAAAAATAGTTCGTGGAGCTGCTATGTAGTAAAAATATCCAAAGGATTTTATACAATTTTCTAGTGGTTTGAAAAGCTGCATGGGAAAGTTCTGGAATGACAGCCAATAATTCCAAGAAATCTCTCAGAAAACAAGATAAAGCTGATGAAAACAAGATATGGTTTATAAAAACAATATTGCCTTAAATTATGAATTGACATCCCTACATGCTCTAAAATGAAGTTGTAACAGTCACCTGGGCACAGCTGAAACCTTAGGGAACCATCGTGAGAGAAAACAATAGCAGAGCACTGTGGAAAAGAACATTGAGGACGGCTAAGAAGTTCAACGAAGTGCTATGCTTTTCGAATGAAAGCAAAAAGAATGTCTCTGAGTACAGAAATGCAAATACTGGGCCCTAAATAAGAACTGAGCAACCTGCTAAAAAAGTGGAAAAATAATTAACTACTAAAATATGGAAAGGAATTCAATGGCCCAACTGAATGTACTAGTAGTGTTACAACATGGATAAACCTTTCTTTTTTCAATATTTTTTCCCTTTTTATTGATTTTATTGAGGTGACACTAGACAACAGGGATAAACCTTATGTGTGCTATGCTAAGAGAAAGAAGCCAGTTATAAAAGGGCACATATTGTATGAATCCATTTATATGAAATGCCCAGAATAAGAAAACCATAAAGACAGAAAGTAGATTAGTGGTTCACAGGAGGAACGGGGAGTGACTGCTAAGGAGTGTGTTTTTTTCGGTGGGGGGATGGGGCGATGGAATCAGTGGTAATGGTGACACAACTCTGAATATATTGAAAACCACTGAATTGTATACTTTTAAAGGGAGAATTTTATGGTATGTGATACAAATTATATTTCATTTTTATATTTTAAGTTATAAACAAAAATAAAAATGAAATTATATCAGGAGTCTAGGGGAAATAAGACCTCTGAAGCTAGTAATATTGTTATGGTATCAATAAACTTGTTTAATTTCTAAAAACAGAGCCAAAAATTAATTAACAAAATTACTCAGCTCCCTAGACTACACACTTCACAAAGCAAAAGGATACAAGGATATCAAAATTGTTTAATTCTATAAGCTATATTAAGCACATACCATTGAATTTTGTCTGGTCCTAAAGTAATTTAGTATCTTCTTTCTTGGTCCTAAGGGAATTCCCATTTCCTGAAGATCTTTGTCTGTACATAAAGCCTAAACATAGAAAATCAAATATCTTTCTTATTTCTAGGCAAAATAAAATCAATCAAATGTCCTATTCTCTGAAAAGAATAAGAACTAAGTACTCCGTTTTTCTTTGCTTTGTATTATTAGGGCTCCCTAGTGGCACATCATTAATAACTTAGAAAAGGAAATAGTATTTTATTCATAAAAAAAGCCTAAAGAAGAATAAAAAGTATTAGTATTACCATATCAATGCTATATAATACAGCTAACATTGTATTACTGGAAAAAAATCAACAGAAGTAGGTATCTAACTTAATGACAGAAAAACCCTCCTTGATTTCCATGCTCACTTGGATGTCACATTCCTGAGAAAGATTATATTCCTAGTCATGGACATAAGCAGTAAAAACATAGAGCAAACACAGCATGAAACAGACTAACAATCAAGATCTGAACTGAAATGCTCCTTATCTGACTTGAAGGAAGACTTCCTTCAAACCGGGTTAGTTCATCTTACACATTCTTATGCCACTGTGTACTGTTCCTTAGAACTTATTGCTACTGTGATTTAATTATGTTTTTTATTATTTATGTGTTTTTTAGCAGTGAACTATAAACACCATGAGGTTAGGGACCATATCTGTCTTATAAACCACTCTATCTTCAGTACTTGGTATGGTATGCCTGGTCATACTAAGCATTTACTGAATACCTGCTGAATGAATATACTGCAAACCAAAATAAAAACATACACACACACAAAAAAACAAACAAGCAAATATCAATAGTAGAGTTCTTGAAAGCATAACAGAAAACAAGAGATGGAATAGTTACTGGTCATTTTTTCCTGTTCCCATGTTTTCTGAGCTGTGCTGTTTTTTAGTCTTTGCACTATTGCTATCAATGACTCCTCTTGAACTTTGAACTTCCACAAAGCAAAGATCGCTTGATATGATTTAAAAAACGCATAAATAATGCTAAGGAACATTACTAATGATAACAAAGTATTTATGACTAAAATGCTTCTGAAGAGCAGGCTCTTACTAAGCAGTGTGAGGAAGATAAGCAATAAAAATACTAAAAACGGTATGACAAAGTTTTGAAAGATTCTTTTTACCAGAGCTTCCTTATCTACTTTCTCCTTCTCAAATAGACCAAAGAATTCAGAGAGTTGAAGTTTCTTCAGATCTTCCTCCAGCGTCGGTGTGTCTCCTTGATCCATATGTGGTGAATCCTAACAATTAAATTGTAAAGTTCATATTCTCTACATTCATTTAGATTTTCCTTTCATTAATACCATTTTGCAGTAAAGAAATGTACCACATAAAATTTTCACATGTAGATATATTTTAACTTTAAATAAATTGTGATTTATAAAAAATACAAATTAAGAGGTGCTGATCTCTAAGTTTTTGCAACTTCATTTCAAACCTAATGTTTTAAAATAAATAAATGAGTGACTAAATAGTTATCAAAGTATTGTTCATTAACAAAAACACTGACTGAGCTCTTATTAGGGAAACAGTGTTTAAGACATAAAGCAATCGACGGCAAAGCCCCGCACTGAAGGAACTCACAATCCGACAGGAGAAAGAGGACACTTACATGAAAGGAGAAAAAATACAAGACAGTATATGCTAAGCATTAACTCAGCGCTACAGATAAGTGTTCACAGGACTCTTTTACTAAAAGACATTTAAAATTTAAACATCAAGTCCTCCCAGTGCTTTCACACAATTTCTATAAATTATGTCAATATGCATCTAATTCATTGTTCGTTTCATCATATGCAAACTCCATTTCAGCTCAACAATTTTTATAATTCTAATAATAGATCAGCAGTGCATATTTATAATGGAAAATAAGACACTAATAGTTATTTTAGAATGTGGCAAATATTTTTAGAAGCATACTGGTACCTTGCTTCTTATCATCCAAGAAGACAGAGTTAATTACAAGTCTGTTTAAATAAATGTTAATTTAATGTTATGGTATGAGATTAAACTAAGCAAAAAACAAATAAGTCTAAAATCTAATAAAATCTAAAAAAAATAAAATAAAATAAAATCTAAAAATCCTTACTAAGAAAAACTACAAGAGAACCTATCTGAACATCTAAATTACCTTTTCACTGTCAATATTCCCCAAAGAATCTTTCTGATTTGTTAGGATATCAAACAATATAAGCGAACCTGTAAGCAAAATAGAAGAAAGGGACAATTTCTAAATGTTAACACTAAATAGTTGTCTTTTATACAAAAAAGTAATAACCCAATTAATTACCCATATAGCAAAATCTACAAAGCAGGTAGTCTTTCTTTCCACTCCACCACCAACCACCCTTCCAGCCCTTTCCAAATTCTCCATCAAAGATCAGTTCTAGGTCTCTGAATCCGATACTGATGAGGGACATTGTTCTTCAAAAACAGGTGTCCTGAAAATCTGATCCTGCTCTCTGGTTACAGAGAGTTCATTTGTTACCTAAACTGTGGCCAGCAATGGACACGCCCCCTCTGAAATCAGGGTTCCTCTGCAGAAAAAGTGTGTATATTCGGTTCATTTCAGAAGCAACTGTGTCCACGATAGTCTGACAGTAAGTGGGGCTATTGTAGAAGAAAACATCCAGAATTGTATCGTTGGTGAAGTGCCTTAGGCGGTTAATGCTGGGCAGGGTTATCCGCTGCAGATCTCTGAAAAAAGGAAAGATATTTTAAGTAGAAAAGCAAAATACATTCCATAGCTTCCTCTAAGTTATAGTTTAGACTCCAAGCCCAGACCTAGATATTTAAAGATACAAGAGGCAACTATCAACTTATAGGAAATACAGAGGGCAGAGAGAAGTGTTTAATGAAGTCAAAGGGATGTGATCAACAAAATTCAGAGTATAAGCTCTATAAGACAACTCAGTTTCTTCAATACAAAAATTGTAGTAAAGTAAGCCCTGGCTGGTGTAGCTCAGTGGATTGAGCGCGGGCTGGGAACCAAGCGGTCCCGGTTCGATTCCCAGTCAGGGCACATGCCTGGGTTGTGGGCCAGGTCCCCGTGAGGGCCATGTGAGAGGCAACCATACATTGCTGTTTCTCTCCCTCTCTTTCTCCCTCCCTTCCCCTCTCTCTAAAAATAAATAAAAATAAATCTTTAAAAAAAAATAAAAAAAAAAATTGCAGTAAAGTAACAGTTGGAAAAGTAATCAAGAGATTAAGATAGACTTAAAAGACATATCAACTCATTGCAATTTATGGACCTTATTTGGATCCCAGTTTAAACTATGTATGTATGTATGTATATATGTGTGCATTTTTTGTGAATGTACATATGTGTATATATTTATGTGTATATATAAATTATGAATTTATTATACAGTTGGAAATTTGAACACTGTATATTTGCTGATATTAAGAATTTTTTAGGTGTAATAATGGTGTTGTATTTTATTAAAAATCCTTTAAGATATACAAACTGAAACATTTACAGATGAAACGATATGATGTCTATGGTTTGACTCCAAAATGATATGGTGGAGGGACGGGCAGTAGACAGGGGTTTGATGATAGGGATGGGGCAGAACTGGCCATGTGTTAAGGCTTATTGGGGCTTGGTAGTCATAAACAGCACATGAAAATTAATTATATATGCTACTTTTATATAAATAACTCTATGTAATAAAAGCCTTTTTTTAAAAGACATAAGATACAAGAAGGTTTTCCTACAATTCTCAATGTTAGAGTTGGTCACAAGCAAAATGATAAATGGGATCAGCTCTCAATGCAGAATTTCTTAAGCTGAAAGAAACCAAAGGCAAACAGAACTCATGTCTCGCAAAGGGAAACCATACTGACATTGTCTAAATCAACTTCCAGTTAAAATTTTCTCAAAATTCCCAGAGAAATTCCTCAAAGACTCAACAGCTTCTGTAGTTTAGAGACCTCTTAGTCACCTCTGAGCATCAACTTAAATATGATGTGAACTCTATACCTACTAAAATCAACACCACAGTGGAGTATTTGCCACATGCAATATGCTCAAATCATAGGGTTGAGAACTGAGAGACACAGAATCAGCATGGAAATAATGCTGATTACTTCCTTTATCTCCCAGAGCAGTATCTCCTAGTTCTATCATAGAACGGTATGATGTACACCCTACTTTCTGGAGAGCTCATAGCTGAATATCCTTTAAAAAAAATTTTTTTTTATTTATTCATTTTTAGAGAGGGGGAAAGAAGGGAGGAAGGAAGGGAGAAAGAATGGGAGAGAAACATTAACATGAAAGAGAAACACCAATCAGTTCCCTCTTGTACTCACCCCAACCGGGGACCGAACCTGCAACCCAGGCATGTGCCCTGACCGGGAATTGAATCAGCAACCTTTCACTTTGCAGGATGACACGCAACCAACTGAGCCACACCAATCAAGGCACGAATACCCTTAATATAAGGCAACCTTCTCTAACAATTACCATAAAATTTACAAACACAAATATTGGGGTTGTGACTTAAAGCCATTACTTACTGGGTTGGCCAAAAAGTTCATCTAGTTTTTTCCACACAATGGCTCTAGTAGGGCTTAGTTGTCTTTAACTTCATTCAAAACAATTTTCTTAGACTGCATTGTGACAGCTGTCATATCAGCGTGAATTAAAAAAAAACATCAAAATTGGTGAGTTTTTCTGCAGCCATTTTAATAGTGAAGATGGAAGAAGATATACAACCTTTTCGGTGAATTATACTTTATTACTTTTTTTTTTTAAATATTTTATTTATTTATTTTCAGAGAGAGGAGAAGGGAGGGAGAAAGAACAATGTATGGTTGCCTCTCACATGGCCCCCACCGGGGACCTGGCCTGCAACCCAGGCATGTGCCCCGACTGGGAATCGAACCGGGACCCTCTGGTTCCCAGCCCATGCTCAGTCCACTGAGCCACACCAGCCGGGCCTATACTTTATTATTATTATTTTTTTTTAAGATTTTATTTATTTATTTTAGAGAGAGGGGAAGGGAGGGAGACAGAGAGGGAGAGAAACAGCAATGTGTGGTTGCCTCTCACATGGCCCTCACTGGGGACCTGGCCCGCAACCCAGGCATGTGCCCCGACTGGGAATCGAACCCAGACCCTTTGGTTCCCAGCCCGTGCTCAATCCACTGAGCCACACCAGCCAGGGCTATACTTTATTATTTTAAGGAAGGTAAAAATGCAACTGAAATGCAGAAAAAGATTTATGGAATGTATGGAGAAGGTGCTGTGACTGATCGAACGTGTCGAAAGTGGTTTGTGAAGTTTCCTGGTACTATAGGCATTTTGGCCAAATAATTCTTTGCTGTGGGGCTGTTTTATGCATTGGAAGGTGTTTAGCAGCACCTCCCAGACTCTACCCACTAGAAGCCACTAGTGGGAGAGAGCCGACATCCTCAAAATATACAAATCAATGAAGTTATTAGTGAAGATGAAAAATGTGTCTTTTATTTTACAGAAAAAAACTAAACGGACTTTTTGGCCAACCCAATAGTTGTACCAAATTATAAATACTAATAATTTAATGCTTGGGGATTTCCTTTTTTCCCAAATTTGGACAAATATTATCTAAATTTGGTCACAAAAGAAACAAGAGAATACTATGTACATGTCAAGGTAGATTGGCTTTTGACATCTGAAGATGGGAATGTTTATATGCTATAGGAAGAAAGGAATGTTTGGTGTTAATGCTAAATAAAAAAAAAAGCTGTAATACTAAATAGTAATGAGCCAGTAAAACATACTATACAAAAATACAGATAGCTCTTTACTCCTAACCTGGACTAGTTAAACCAAGGGGTTAGTTAGCATTTAATTATGTATCTCTAAAAAAAAAGGAATAGAGGCCCGGCTGGTGTAGCTGGGGTCCCAGTTCGATTCCCAGTCAGGGCACATGCCTGGGTTGCAGGCCAGGTCCCCAGTGAGGGCCATGTGAGAGGCAACCATACATTGCTCTTTCTCCCTCCCTTCTCCTCTCTCTAAAAATTAAATAAAATAAAATCTTTAAAAAAAAAAAAGGCATAGAAGTGAAAAAAAAAAACTTCTTGTTGAACAAAATTTTAAATATGCAATCAATTATAGCAGCAATATCCTTAAGCATATCAATGATCAGAGAACATATTACAATCATGGTTAGCAACTCAAAGGTCACTCATGGGACAGGGACAACAGTGTGGTGACTGTGTGGGTGGGGGAAGTTAGGGGGTAGGTGGAAGTGGAAGAGAGTATGGGGGATAAATGGTAACAAAAAAGAGGAAAAAATACAATAAAAAATGAACTATTGAAAAAAAAAGGTATACGGTATTACTCACACATCCACACCGGTAGAATGCAAAGGACTGTGCCAGTTGACTGGAAGAAATTCTACCCTCCCAATCTGCTGATTTTCTTGGGCTTTCTTAAAATGTGTTTGTAGCAGGTTCAGGGAAACATTGCGAAAATCATTAACTGGAAAAGAAAATTAACTTATGCAACAGTAAAGCAATGAGTTTGTAGAATTAAGATTCAACAGATCACGTAATTATACTCTTTATCTACATTTGCTTAGAGCACGTTTTTACTTGAGTCAGAACAACAGAGTGGGCCCTGGCCGATGAGGCTCAGTTGGTTGGAGCATCATCCTGTGGACCAAAAGGTCGCAGGTTTCATTTCAGGTCAGGGCTCGTAACCAGGTTGCAGGTTTGATCCCCAGTTGGGGCATGTGTGAGAAGCAACCGATCAATGTTTTTTTTTCCCTTTCTCTCTTTCTAAAAGCAGTGAAAAAAATATCCTCAGGTGAGGATAAGAAAAATAGCAAAGTGGTATTCAGAAAAATTACCAATGCATATAAGAAAAGCTGTTCCTTTAATACAGAACTTGCTTTTATAATACATTTCATCAAAGAAAGAGCTAACTTCAAAACTTCTAATGTGTCATGGGAAATGTTTCAATTTAAAAGAAAAAAGAAAAATGTCACATGACTATGTCAAGTGGTTGTTCTTACAAACAACCACTACCCAATATTTAAGATTTAAAAAAAAATACACTGCTGTTTGAAATTCATATTACGTCAATCTTAACCTTCTAAGGTTTATGCTTAGAAGCATTAGCCAGTAGGATAAGACTCCCACATTGGGACAATTAGACTTTGAACACTATCAAGTTTTAGAGAGAAGTGTCAAACTCATTCTCACCGGGGGCCACTGCAGTTGCCTTCAAAGGGCTAAATGTAATTTTAGGACTGTATAAATGTAACTACTCCTTAACTAGGGGCAAGGAGCTCTACATTCAAAGGCATCATGAGCCTGATCCTGATGTGGCCCCCAGTGAAAATGAGTTTGACACCCCTGTTTTAGAGGATACTACCTTTCAAATCAGGTTATACTAATGACCTAAATATTACAATTAGAATATCAAGAGGTTTATCACAGTATGAATTACAATAGCTTCTGCTACACATTTAAACTGTATCATCTTTACAGTACCTTTACATTTGGAATGGTTAGACATAGGACCATTACATCATAACAATTTTATAAGAATTAAGGGCTTGTTCATTCAAGAATTATTAGTTAAGAGCATAAACTATTAGCCTAAGGAATTTACTAGTACTTTAGGTGTAAGCTGGGAAGCTTTACTACCTTGCCACCAGTCTTTAGCTCTCCAAATCCTATTATGCAGCTAATACAACAGACTAAAGACAACACTTTATTTCAGCTCACAGGAGCACTGACTAATATTCCCCTTAAAGGATCTAATCTTACATGCTTTGTAGACCTACCACACTGTACAATGCTTCGAAAACGGAGATCACAAGCTGGTCCAATCCCATGGACTACAAAAACCAAGTGGTCTATTTGTAAAGGTTCTCCTATAAATGAAATTAAAAAGAAAAATTATTCTATATGACTAGTCACATACTCTAAAATCAAACATTCACAATGAATAGGTTATAAAGATGGGCAAGTTAAAATATAAGCAGGTAAGCCCTGGCTGGTATAGCTCAGTGGATTGAGCACACGCTGGGAACCAGAGGGTCCCGGTTCGATTTCCCGTCAGGGCACATGCCTGGGTTGCGGGCCAAGTCCCCAGTGAGGGCCATGTGAGAGGCAACCACACATTGCTGTTTCTCTCCCTGTCTTTCTCCCTTCCCCTCTCTCTAAAATAAATAAATAAAATCTTTAAAAAATATATATATGTAAGCACGTAATTTAAAGGACACAAAATAATCCTGGATATAACTATGTACTTAAGTTAAATATAGTGTTTACTTTGTTTACTTTGTTTCTAATTTATCTTAATAAGTCTGTGAAAAAATTTTTCAGGTTTTTAGAACTTTTTAGTTTGAAATAACTGCAATCTTATAGAAAACGTGAAAGAATAGTAAAGAAATGCCCATGTACTTTTTATACAGATTCAACACTAACACTTACCACATTTGCTTTATTATTCCCTCTTTTTATATATATATATGTACACACATACATTTATCTTTCTGAACCAGTTGGGAATAGGTTGCATACATCATAATGCATACATCGTGCCTCTCTCTTTAACCCTTTAATATTTTAATGGGTTTCTCCTAAGAATATTGTCATATAACCACAGTGCAGTTACTGAATTCAGGCCATTTAATATTAAAATTTAACAATAAAATAATTTTATATAATATTCCATTTTTATCAATTGTATCAATAATGTCTGGTATATATTTGAAGTTTGAAATTTTAAACCCATCCTTTTTTTTTAATATCTTATTTATTTTCTTTTTAAGAGGGGGAGGGAGAAAGAGAGAGAGAAACATCAATGTGTGGTTGCCTCTCATGTGGTCCCCACTGGGGACCTGGCCCGCAACCCAGGCATGTGTCCTGACTGGGAATCGAACCTGCAACCCTTTGGTTAGCAGCCTGTGCTTAATCCACTGAGCTACACCAGCCAGGGCAAAACCCATCTTTTAATTATAGTAATTCTAAGACTTTGGTCAAGAGACAAGCTATCTCCTCTGCAAGATAAAAGGAATTTTATAATCCAGTTAATTACATTATAAAACTAATCATAAATGACCCCAGATACCAATGGATAACCATCAAGGTCATACTGAAAAATAGTTTTCCTGGAAATCTTCAACAACAGGAGGTATCAGGACTAAATTTCTAAACAAACAGGTAGAATCACACTTCTTAGAGTTAGAACTAAATCAGTTCATCTGTAGCTAGTGAATTCCTGATTAGCACTGCGAAACTTTACCCATCCCACCATACGTACTTAGCAACTTTAGAAGAGATCTGTATGCCTATCAAGAGTCTCAGTAGATGAAGTGATGCTAATGTTAACTACAAGTAAGCTCATGTGATTGATTAAAGATCATTTTTAAGCCTTGAGGTCATCCAAATCCATAGAAAAAGTCACAATTTAAACCATAAACAAGTAAATATATCAGAAGATAAGAAAAAAAATTAATGATTAACATTACCACAATGAATGTCAACAGAGATGTTCTCAACCCCTCTTTTTACTGTTCTTGGTCGACCCTGCTCAGTGGGTGTTGAGCCCCATTCGTCAGACCCTGCAACTGGCTGGTAATGCACCATAAGCTTAAATGGAAAAAAACAGTCAAAAATTGTTTAATCCTATAAACTATATTAAGCACATACCACTCAATTATTTTGTGGTCCCAAAGTAGTTTAATAAATAAAATAAAACATTCACAATGAATAGATATAAAGATATTCTACATTAAAGACATCTCTATTTATAAACTCTGGGAGGCAGGAATATGTCCTTCAAAACATAATACATAGTCAAATCTCAGCTAGAGTTTTTGATATGCAACTCCTACAGCTTAAAATGAGAACCATGAAAATACATTTGGCTAAAGATGTACTATTTAAATATCTTATAATTTTACCTGTCAATATTACCTCAATAAAACCAAAAGAAGAAAAGAAAGAAAGCCTACACACACCAAGCTAACAGACGATACCCTACACATGGAAAATATGCCACATAATCCATCAGTGATGTTCTTACTCTATAATAGTATCATTTTCCCTAAGAAAATTCTTTTGTGTAAACTAAACAAGGAAAATAATAGTAGTGGCTACAAGTTTCAAGTTTCATAATTGTTAATGTAATATAAAAATTCCCAAAGCTTATCCTAAGTAGAATCCCTAGGAAAAAGAAACCAATGAAGTTCTCTTTAGTAATGCAATTAACCTTTAATCCCAACATTAGACAAAGGCTTTTAATTTGCTTTACCTTTGGATTGTGTAATATAATAATTTCTCTGTTGGGAGACTCCAGTTTCTTTTTCCATTCATCCAGAGTTACAGCAAGCTTGTAAGTTTCCTTAAGAGAAAACACATTTAATTAGATTTCTCTTATAGCTTTTCTATTAAAACTAAACTTTTTCACCAGAATACTGCTAAATAAACAATTGCAATGAGAACATCCTACTCCAATGAACTGAATTTATTTTAAAATTACAATAAATAGTATGGGACAAAGAAAAAAAATCACTCCTTCTTGTGTCATCTACACTGGAGATAAATAGTTTTCACATTTTGATATATTTCTTTCGATAATATTAACACATGTATATTTTCCATAAAATTAGGAATATATTACATATGTAGTTCTTTCTCTTGATTTATCAAATTTATTTTTAAATTCTTTTAAATGTAATATTAATAGTACAGGACAAAAAAAATCAATCCTAATTCCATCATCTAGACTAGAAATAATCACTGTTCACATTTTGATAAATTTATTTCAATAATATTAATGTCCTACTGCAATTAAGCAAATTTCAGACTCTTTTCAGAGCAAGAAAAATAAAAGGCAAAAAGACAATCCTGTAGTCGTAGTTTCAATATTAACAATAATAACCATTAGGGAAAACACTTTTTCATTTAAAGGCATAATGATTTCAATAGTGTATTTTAAAATCTGAAAAAACTACTTTATCTTGAAACTAACTTACAAAAGAAAGATTATAAACCATGTGCAGATAGAACCAAACTCTTCTTGAAATTTTCAAAACATTTAAGACAAAGAGGAAGAAAAGATTATTAAATAAGAAAAAAAATGAAGAAAATGAGTTAAAAAGGGTCAGAGGAATACCTCTAATACTTGGCTGAAGCCCTCCGAGTAGGGAACATACTTATTATCTTTGTCTCCCTTGTAAAACCAGGTACATCGTCTCACTTCTGATGCTAGCTCATCCCAGTACACAGCATACCGCATCCTCTCCCCCAAATGAACATCATACCTGCCCCCATCAGTGGGGACAACTCTCCCATTACAATCTTTTCCTATTAAGAATTGGAAAGGGGGAAAAAAGTACATATATCAAAATAAGTGTCCAAAATACAGTTCCTAGTTACATTCTAAATAATGTTATAAAACACATGACTGAACAGTTTCTACTTGGATAAACATTGAACAAAATGGAATTTAATTTTTACCATTTTTTTCACTCACAACTTTACAAACCATCAAAACCTTTGTTGGTTTTAATGAAACATACACACACACAGAAAAAATAATACTCAAACGCTGTTTTGCTCTTTTTCGGAGACAGTAGTGTCCCTTTAAAAAAAAGTATATAAGATGGTTTTTCTGAATTTTTTTGCTTCAGGTGAATTAATGATCACGACCATCATGATGATAAAGTAATAACTAGAATCATGTTTCATAAAAAAGTAACAAATTAAAGAATTCATTCTCTTGCAATAGGAATGTGACACCCCCCATACACACTCTTCATTTAACAAAAACTGAAACATAAGCTAGAACATAAGAAATATTATTGGATAACTATGCAGAAATTATAATAGGTACTGAAATACAGACCAAATTCTTAAATACCATAAATTGTCTGGGTAGTAATGCAGAGCTTCTATATACAAATGCTAGAGAGAATAACTAGAAAAAGATCTAAAATATATTTTTAATAGCATTCACTATAAGGACTAATACTACAGTTTGAGAGAGATGGCAGTAAGTCTTTGTCTATTGTAAGTCATCATTTTTCTCCTACCAGAGCCATATGCCTCTTCCAGCTGCTGTGAATCCTCAGAGTTGAAAGGAATCCATGTCTCTTTGGAATCTATTATCTTACAATAAAACCAATGAGGAGAAACTGGTTCATACAGGCCGCCAGCGTCCATGTCTAGTAGTTCAAAGGAACTACATGAGTTTGGTGATGGCGATGGATCCGACTGAGGCAACTGTTCCTGGTGTGTTTCCACTGATGACATTTCTCTCTCTGAAAAACAAGATATGAGGAAACTATCAGAAAAGTTATTTTCCTTCTATTAACAGTAAAATTGTTCATACACACACAAACTGGTCATTTTAGGAGTCATTTCTGCAAAAATAAAACAAAACCCCCCAACAATCGAAAGGAGCTGCACAATTCAAAACAGAAATAAGTTATAAATGAGTAGCTAGATTTGGGAGTGGGGGGAGGAGAGGGCTTTAAACAAATGTGTCTTGCAGTCAGACCCACCACTTTGTACTGATTTCCCAATTCTCTCAGAAAACTGCACGATTTTAGACAAGTTACAAAACAAACCCAGAAACACAAGACACACATGGCCAAAAACTTGATTGCAACAAAATACTTTAACCCAATTTCCAATCTGACTCTAGTGCCAAAGGCAAAAAATTTACTCCCTATTAATAACAGGCTTTAGGCTCCAGGCCCCTGTTATCACACACTTACAGGATGACGGGAATCTTAAAATACTGAAAATAAAACTACTCATTTAAGAGCCAGTCGCTTTTTACGGACTGTGAAAGGCGCTTACAGGGGGTTGTGGTGCAAATTCTGCAAACGCGAGCCCTCGCTTCGGGACCGGGCGCGCAAGCGCGGACCCCGCCGACCCCATCCACCGCCCAGGTAAAAAGTAACAGGTGACAGCAAAAGCCTCCTTCCCTTCCAAACGTGGCCTCTGCGTTTCGCCCCCTTCGGCACTCAGCCCGCTCGGCGAGCCTCACCACGCAGACGGCGAAAGGGCGCCCCAGCTCCTCCGAGGGAGCGGGCGCCGCCGCCCCCTCGGCACCCCGCGCAGCCCGGCGGCGAACACCTGGCCTGCGGCTGGGCGGCCGCCCTCCGGGCTCTCGGCCGCTCGCGTCCTCCTCACTCGAACGTACCTCCGCCACCACGGCCTGTCTCCTCTCCCCCACGACCCTGGGACTCCTGCAGCCCCGATCTGGGACCTTAGAGCTCACAGACGTGTCTCCTCCCGCCTCCAGTCCCGCAGAGAGGCGTGGGGCCACCAATGGAAACCAGGTAATTTGGGGCACAGTGGATACAAAGGGCCACTTCCCTGGAACCTCCCCGGGGCTGGTCCTCCCAGTGTCACCATCCCCTGCCTCAGGCATCGCGTCCTCCTCCGCCCCTGGCATCTCCATCCCGCAGGGTTGCCCTGGTCCATCGGCAGAGCCGACTCTCTGTTGCGGACTCACCTGGCGGCCCCGCCGCCTTTCACGGTCTCCTGCCCTCGCTGAGGGGGACTCGACATGTCCCCGCGGCGGCCTTTATCCCGCGCCCCGGTGGGGCGGAGCGAAGCAGGGCGGAGCCTGCGGCCCCGCCAGGCTCGTGCCCAACGCCGGGCTCCACCGCGCTCCCTGCGGGCGAGCAGCGGGCCAGACTGCGGAGTGCAAAGCCGAGGTGGCTGTGTCTGCTGCGCCGAAACGACCGGAGAGACCAGGAGGGCCGCAGGGGTGCTGCCAGGAAGTGTCGCGAGAGGTGGAGGGACTCGCGCGAGAAGTGCCTCCTCCCTGCGGGCAGGGAGCCGGAGGCTGAGCGTGCGGGTCGTGAGGGCACCGTGCCCTCCGCGCGGAGCCGGCGCGGGGTTTTGAAGCGGAGGTCGTTGAAAAGCTGGGATGCGGAAGAAGCGCTCCTAGCTATCTGGCAGCACGTGGAATTTCACTGAAAGGAAGGAGGAAAGCTCAACCTCCTCACTTAATACATGGGAAAACAGGCCGCCTGCCCCGCTAGTACCCCGGCTAACCCTAACCCTACTAAAGGGCCGGGAACGTGCGGGAAGCCACGCCCCTGGTGAAAAATGGGACGATAGGGTGCTAGTCTCGGCTATCCCTATCACGACCTTAAGCTGAGTAGTAACGTTGCCCAGCGCTCCTGAGTATTTACGTTTCTGGAAGACGTCAATTCCTTTGGGGAATAATAAGATGCCCCCTATTTTCTAACTAGATTATAGGGCAAGGGTTTGGAAATGTTTTTCAGTTTTGTTATTTCTTCAGAAACCAAGAAAAAGGGAAACCGAGAAAAAGGGAAACTGCAAGAATTTAAATTTTTAAATTACTTTTTTGGGCTGGGAACCAGGGGGTCCCGGTTCGATGCCCAGTCAGGGCACATGCCTGGGGTTGCGGGCCAGGTCCCCAGTCAGGGCCATGTGAGAGGCAACCATACATTGAGGTTTCTCTCCCTCTCTGTCTCTCTCCCTTCCCATCTCTCTAAAATAAATAAAATCTTTAAAAAAAATTACTTTATTGTTGTTCAATTACAGTTGTCTGCATTTTCTCCCCTCCATGCCACCCTATCCAAAAGAGGGAACTTTTATAACACTAATTCTCTTATAGGTTAACAGCCACACGTAAGTATTGACAAATTTATTTATACCTTCTCAAATTTATAACACCTAAATAACTTATGTTCTCTACCGAGAGGATGAAGAAAGCCAGGACTGTGCTCCATTCTCTAGTTTCTTGTCAGATGATTAGCTAATATTATAAACTAATAATAGTAACTATCACTTAGCTCTTACTATGTCTGTAGGTACAGGTGTAAAGTGAGCATTTTGCAAGTATAATCCCATCTAGTCCTCAGTGCAACCTGATGAAGCGGGTACTCTAGTTGTCGCTATTTGCAGAGGTAAAATGACTCACCCAAAGTCATACTACCAGCAAACAGAGCCAAAATTATAAAGTTTGTCTTCACAGCCTGCACCTAAACAACTTAACTAAAATCAGAGTCAGTTAAGTAACATGTAGAACTCGAATTTTAGTTCTCTAGCTCCAGGTGGCAGAACTGTAATTTCAATTTAGGTCCTCTGTCCTTAAATTCCACTGTATCTTCTATAACAGCTGTTCTCAATTGTTTTTGTCTCAGGACCCCAAAGAGTAATGTTTGTATGGCTTGTATCTATCACTATTTACTATACTAGAAATTAAGACGGAGAAATTTAAAAAGTGACTATTTTCCAGCCCTAACCAGTTTAGCTCAGTTGGTTGGTTGTCGTCCTGCAAACCCAAAGGTCATAGGTTCGATTCCCATCAGGGCACATGCCTGGATTGCAGGTGGTCCCCAGTCAGGGCATGTGCGTATGTGTGAGAAGCAATTGATCAATGTTTCATACATCAATGTTTCTCTTCCTCTATTTCCCCCTCCTGTCCCTCCTAAGAATAAATGAATAAATTAAAAAATTTTAAATAACTATTTTCCAAAATAATTTAAAAATCAGAGAAAATTATGTTATTTCACATTTTTGTAAATTTCTTTAATGTCTGGCTTAATAGAAAACCATTGGGTTCTCAAATTTGCTTTTGCATTTAATCTGTCGCAATTTTAGTTGTGAAGTATGTGAAGACAGCCTCACTCAACTATGTAGTTGGAGAAGGAAGTAGTATTTTCATAGCCTTTTCAGGTAATCGTGGATATTCTTTTTAATACATTAAAATTAATTTGTAGCTTCTTAAAATTGAGGTGCAATATGGAATCTGAAAATATATCCATAAATTTTTTGTACTCAGATACATTAAAATCCATTGGTCTATCTGGCACTCTGAATGGATCTTTCACCTATAAATGATTTATGACATCACCTTGTTGTTGGTCTTTGGAAAATTTCAGTTCACTTGAGCTATGCAGTCTTCCAAATAGTAATACATTTAATTATACATTTTTTAATTTATTTTTTTAAGATTTTCTTTATTTACTTTTAGAGAGAGAGGAAGGTAGAGATGGAAAGATCGATGTGTGAGAGATTGATACCACATATTTTGCTGTGTATAATGTACACCAACACCATGTTTTAGTATTGCCTATGTATAATGCGCATCCTTATTTCTCCCTCAAAATTTTGGGCAAAAGAAGTGCGCATGATACTTGGCCAAATACAGTACAGGGATTAGTTGCCTCTTACAGGCCCCCAACTGGGGACCTGGCCTACAACCCACGCGTGTGCCCTGACTGGGAATCAAACCCGAGAGCTTTCGATTCCCAGGCCAGCACTCAATCCACTGAGCCACACACTCATTATACTTTGTTTTTTAATTACCACCAATCTCATTAAAGTCTTTAAGTATCGGGAAGCTGTGATGCCCACAGCACAGCAAAGTTTTCCAAAATTCTATTTTTTTCTTGAAAAGGTCAGAGTTTACCATTGGCAACAAATACTCAGTTGTTTTCCTTGACATGACAAGCCCACTTTGTTTTTGTGGGGATTCAGAAGAGCCACCTCAGGATGAGCCTCAGTGCTTTGTGTGTTATTTTGAACTAAAGGCAACTGAAGCCAGATGGGCTCAAGAGAAACTCCTTCCCCCGCCTGCCTTAACTATCTTGAAGACTTTGAATAAGGAGCCTTGTCCACAATAAGAGATTATCAGAGATAACCTTTTGGACCTACTTATGGCAGGGCAAACTACTAATCATTGAGTATGTGCTCTCCCCGCAAGGATCTTCTGAAGCCTCAATGTGCCTCACCTCATCCCTACCAAGATCAGAATGTTTTATATACCCATCTTCCCTTTCTGTCTAAACCTCTCACGTATGTGGGGTTCCTGTGCACACAACATTAAATTTGATTTTCTCTTGTCAATCGGTCTCTCATTTGATACAATTATTAGGCTAGCCAAAAGAACCAGAGGAAAGAAAAGGGAATTTTTCCCCTTTCCCATATATTCAAGAAAAGTTCTGCCAAATAGCTAACTCTGAATTGCCATGGGTTGTTAATTGTACTTCCAAATGAAAATGTTCCTTGAAAAAAAGAGTAGCTGGTTCAGTAACCAATTCAAATAACCAGTCAAGTCTGTTTTCCTTAAGAGACCAGCATACTTCAGTATGTGGAATGCAAACTTCAGTATGTTTTATGCATAGTATTTTGTCACACAGAGTATGAAAAAGTGTGAACTCAAGGGTTAAGAGTTATAAATTAATTTTTGCTGCTTCGTGAAGAATATTCTGAAGTAAACTGGCACTATTTTTTATTATGAATGCATGCTAGTGGACAATGACTGAAATAGTACAAATTTGTTTCTACTGCCTTAATTCCCGCTAAGGCGCCAGCAGTTTTACCCACCATTGCTTTTTTTTTTTTAAAGATTTTTTTAATTTTTATTTATTTTTAGAGAGAGGGTGAAGGGAGGGAGACAGAGAGGGAGAGAAACAGCAATGTATGGTTGCCTCTCACATGGCCCTCATGGGGACCTGGCCCGCAACCCAGGCATGTGCCCTGACCAGGAACCGAACCAGGACCCTCTGGTTCCCAGCCCGCGCTCAATCCACTGAGCTACACCAGCCAGGGCTACCCACCATTGCTTTTGCATCAACAGTCAACACAGCAAAAAGGACAAATCATGTCTTAGTATTATTAAGGAAATAGTTTTGTGTTTGTGATCTCGGAAAAAGTTTCTAAGACAAGCCCTCCTCCACCCCAAAGACCATGGACCACCCCTTGAGAACTATAGCAATTAAATGTGTCCGCTCTGGGGCTTGGAATACAAAAGTAGTGAATGATACAATACTTACCCTGAAGGAGGTCACAGGAGAGACAAGCAAGGTAAACGAGTAAATTTTGTTGCGTGCTATAACACACAGGGACCAGATACATTGATTGTTACAAAAGAGGAACCAAAAGTCCAGCCATACCTCAGAAATTCTCTTTCAGTAGGTCTTTGGTGGGATTCAAGAATCTGCATTTAAATAAGCACTCCAGACGGTTTAGATGCAGATAGGACAAGATCCACACTTTGAGAAACACTGCCTTAATAAATTTCGGGTTCCCAAGAAGGTCCAGTAAATAGTTTCAGAGAGAATGTCTTATGGGATCTTTCAAAAAACACCACTTGGTTTCACTGGCTATTGTTTGCCACTCTACATCAAATCTACCAGCAAAGACTTAAAAGGGAAATTCTGAAATAAACTCTACTGTTTCTCTTTCCATTCTTTAGTGCAGAAGGCAGGAAATTTTCTTATTATAAAGGGCCAAATAAATATTTTAGCCTCTGTGGGCCATAAGGTTTCTGTCATAACTAGTAAGTTCCCCTGTTGTAGCCAAAAGCAGCCAGAGACAATATGTAAATCAATGAGTATGGCTTTGTCCCATTAAAACTTTACTTACAAAAACAGGCAGTGGGTTAAATTTGGTCTCTGGTGGTAGTTTGCTGACTCCATGCTCCAGTGCAAAAGTTAATGCTAATGGCCAGTAATTTCCCTAAAAAGCAATGCAAGAGTCTGAGAGTCAAATGGATGTCATATCCAAAGCTGGAATAATTTTAGGCATCAATATTGAATTCTCATTCCTTTCCAGAATAAACCATATTTCAATATTCATAAAGTACGTGTTGAGCATCTATCAAGGCATTAGGTGGTACAAGGACACAGTTTTTGGATGTTAAAGTCCTTAATCCCTGGTGGACACCTTGGCATCTAGAGTTGAGAAAACTTGTCTCTGATACTCTATAAAATAACAAGACCAGGGCTTTGGGCTGTGACAGTGATTCTCAAGCCCTAATGAAGGTTAGACTACGCTAAGCAGATTCTTTAAAATGTAGATTTTCAGACCCAACATCCAAAGATTCTTTATAGTGTTCGTGAATCTGCATTTTGATCAAGAATATATAGCTGCTGGCCCTGGCTGCTGTAGCTCACTGGATTGAGCACGGGCCTGTGAACCAAAGGGTTGCTGGTTCAATTCCCAGTCAGGGCACACACCTGGGTTGTGGGCCAAGTCGCCAGTAGGGGGTGTGTGAGAGGCAACCACACATCGATGTTCTCTTCCTCTTTTTCTCCTTCCCTTCCTCTCTCTCTAAAAATAAACAAATAAAAATGTAAAAATAATTTAAAAAAAAAAAGAATACATAGCTGCTACTGTGAGGCAAGGTGCTTAAATCAGGAACACGAAAGACCTGAGGTAGACAGCAATTTCAGCTGTTAGAACTAGAAGGAAACTTAGAGACATCCAAGGTGATGTACTTTTCCAGCACAAAGTTGATGGTTTTTTTAAGTCCACAACCATTCATGAGAACACATTTTATTAACTTAACAGCCACAACTGAATAGTTCGTCTTCAACTTGAATAATCTTAGTTTGTTTGGGTTTTTTTTTACTTTGAGGAAAGAGATTTATACTTGCCTTACGATTTCCCAGTCTTACTTCATCGAGGGCTTTTTGTTTTGAAAGCTGATAACCTGGTATCTTCAGGTTAAGCTCTGCAGCAAGGTGGCTGGCCTCTAGCTCACAGAGGTTTCCACCAAGCCAAATCCTCTTGGCTGGGGTGGTCAGACTGAGCAAATGTTAATGAAGCAATGCAAATGTAAAATGTAACACTTTTAGGAAAAAAACAGGAGCAAATCTTCAGGAACTGGGTATAAGCAAGGAGTTTTTAGAGACCTGACACCAAATCCAACCCTTAAAAAAGGAAAACTGATAAATAGAATTTCATCACTGAAAATGTTTGCTCTGTGAAACAATCTGTTAAGATGATGAAAAAACAAGCCCTGCCCCGGTACTCAGTTGATTAGAGCATCTTCCCAATATGCCAAGGTGTGGGTTCGAGCCTCGCTCAGGGCACGTACAAAAATCAACCAATGAATTGCATACATGAGTGGAACAACAAATCGATGTTTATTCTCTAACAAAATCAATAAACGAAAACAAATTTTAAAGATGAAAAGACAAGCTATAGACTGGGATAAAATATTTATAAACCACATATCCAGCAAAGGACTAGGATCTAGAAAACAAAGAATTCTTAAGATTCAGCAATGAAAAGACAAACAATGGACCCCAACTTTGGTTTCAATACCCTTCTCCAATAAGAGGAACCAAGGTTTCTTGAAGAAATAACTGATTCTAGGACAAGAACAGGAAGTACACAAGATGAGTCTGAAGAATCTTGTCATGCCATAAAGGAAGGAAGGACTCAGGAAGAAGAAAAAAAAGCCGCACGATGAAGGGGTATATCAACAGGACACAACTCAAAGCGCTCCCAATGGCCAAAGCAAGACAATTTGAGCAACAAAATGAGGTAGTATGAGATCATAACACAAAGTATAAAATAAATGATCCATATTGGTATGATTGATTAAACAAATAGCCCAAGCCAGTGTGGCTAAGTTGGTTGGGTGTCAGTCTGCAAAGTGAAAGGTCAGGGCACATGTCTGGGCTGCTGGCAGTCCCCAGTTGGGGCACATCCAAGAGGCAGCCAGCAGCCGATCAATGATTCTCTCACACATAGATGTTTCTCTCCCTCCCTTCCCCTCTCTCTAAAAATAAATAATATTTTAAAAAACACAAATAAATGCCATAAATGGGAGAGAATAGACAGATCCTCCTTGCAGGAAAATTTCAAATAATTTATGTAGATAAATGTTCTCAAGGGGGTGGAGGCTAATTACCCCTCTCCTTAAATGCAGAACTGAGTACAGGGACTTTCTTCCAAAGAGCACAGTATTGAAAAGGAGGGAAGAAAAGCAACTTTACAGTAGACAAATCTGACAAACACTACCTCAGCCAGGTAACTGAGGTTAGCATCAATAATATCAGTTACATTGATAGTATATACATTTGTTATATGATGAGAAGGGCACTTACCTCTGTGGTACATAAACCTACAGACCCAGTATAATTATTAGAAAAACAGACAAATCCCAGTTGAGGGGCATTCTACAAAATATTTAACCCGTACTCTTTAGGACTGTCAGAGTCATCAAAACTAAGAAAAGTCTGAGAAACTGTCACAGGCAGGGGGCTCCTAAGGGACTCCTAAGGGGCTCCTGGAAGAGGAAAAGCATGTTAAGTAAAAACTAAGAAAATCTAAATACAGTATATGGACTTAAACTAATTTAAAGTGCTAATAACAGAGACTTCTGGTCAAGATGGAGGCATAGGTAGACACACTGTGCCTCCTCGCACAACCAAAAGGACAACAACAAATTTAAAAACAAAAGCCAACCAGAACTGACAGAAAATCAAACTGTATGCAAGTCTGACAACCAAGGAGTTAAAGAAGACACATGCATCCAGGCCGGTGGGAGGGGCAGAGACGGGCTGCTAGTTGAAAAGGACTCATGGCAAGGCGGTGGCTGGAGCACCGGGGTGAGCAGGCAGCGGCTGGCAGATGGAGGAGTGGGCAGTCCCATATTTGCATGAGGATTAAACCAGGAGGAACAACTGGGGAGTGAGACAGACCATGCAACGCAGGGTTCCAGCGCAGGGAAATAAAGCCTCCAAACCTCTGACTAAAAAAACCTGTGGGAGGGAGGGGAGGGGAGAGGAGAGGATGCAGATAACTGTAATTGAACAACAATAATTATTAAAAAAAAAACAAAACCTGTGGGGATTGTGGCGGCAGGAGAAACTCCCAGCCTCACAGGACAGTTCGTTGGAGCGACCCACAGGGTCCTAGAACATACACAAACCCACCCACCAGGAATCAGTGCCAGAAGGGCCCAATTTGCTTGTGGGTAGTGGAGGAAGTGAAAGCCAGCCAAGAGCTGAGCAACCAGCATTGTATCCTCTCAGACCCCTCCCCCACATACAGCACCACAACGCAACAACATGGGTAACCCCGCCCTGGAGAACATCTAAGGCTCCACCCCTTACTACAAAACAGGTGGGCAGAGACAAAAAAAAAAACTTGGCCCAAATGGAAGAACAGATCAAAGCTCCAGGAAAAATACAATTAAGCAACAAAGAGATAGCCAACCTATCAGATGCACAGTTCAAAACACTGGTAATCAGGATGCTCACAAAAATGGTTGAGTATGGCTGCAAAATAGAGGAAGAAGTGAAGGCTATGAAAATTAAAATAAAGAAAAATATACAGGGAACCAACAGTGATGGGAAGGAAACCGGGACTCAAATGAATGGTTTGAACCAAAAGGAAGAAATAAACATTCAACGGGAACGGAATGAAGAAACAAGAATTCAAAAAAACAAGGAGAGGCTTAGGAACCTCCAGGACAACTGTAACCGTCCCAACATCCAAATCACAGGGATGCCAGAAGAAGAGGAAGAGCAAGAAATTGAAAACTTATTTGAAAACATAATGAAGGAGAACTACCCCAATCTGGCAAAGGAAATAGACTTCCAGAAGTCCAGGAAACTCAGGGAGTCCCAAAGAAGTTGTCCAAGGAAGACACACTAAGGCACATCATAACTACATTATCCAAGATGAAAGATAAGGACAGAATCTTAAAAGCAGCAAGAAAATGAGACAGTTACCTACAAAGGAGTTCCCATAAGACTATCAACTGATTTCTCAATAGAAACCTTCCAGGCAAGTAGGGGCTAGAAAGAAGTATTCCACGTTGAAAGGCAAGGACTTACATCCAAAATTACTTTATCCAGCAAAGTTATCATTTAGAATGGAAGGGCAGATAAAGTGCTTCCCAGATAAGGTCAAGTTAAAGCAGTTCATCATCACCAAGCCCTTATTATATGAAATGTTAAAGGGACTTACATAAGAAAATGATGATAAAAAATACTAACAGTAAAATGACAACAAACTCATAACTATCAACAACTAAACCTAAAAAAAAACAAAAACTAAGCAAACAACTAAAACAGGAACAGAATCACAGAAATGGAGATCACATGGTTATCAGCGGGGGCGGGGAGAGGGAGAATAGAGGAAAAGGTACAGGGAATAAGAAGCATATTGGTAGGTACAAAATAGACAGGGGAGGTTAGGAATAGTATAGGAAATGGAGAAGCCAAAGAACTTATAGGTACCACCCATGGACACAAACTAAGGTGGGGGAATCCTGGTGGGAGCAGGGGTGCAGGGAGGAGGGGAATAAAGGGGAGAAAACGGGACAACTGTAATAGAGTAATCAATAAAATATATTTTTAAAAACTAGTGACACCAAATACTGGCAAGGATGCAGAGAAACTCATACATTGCTGGTGGGAATGTAAAATGGTATAGATACTCTAGAAAAGTTTGGTAGTTTCCTAAAAAATTAAACATGCAACTAGAGTATGACCCAGAATTGCACTTTTGGGCATTTATCCCCCCAAATAAAAACTATGTCCACACAAAAACCTGTACATGAATGTACATAGCAGCTTTATTTATAAGAACTTCAAACTGGAAACAACCCAGATGCCCTTCAACAGGTGAACAGTTAAAACTGTGGTACATACGTATCATAGACTACTCCTTGGCAATTAAAAAAACAAACCTACTGATGCAGGAAATAACTTGGCTGAATCTCAAGAGAATTATGCTGAGTGAAAAGAAGCCAATCTCTCTAATGGTTATGTCATGTACAATTCTACTTATAGAACATTCTTGAAATGACAAAATTTAGAAATGGAGAACAGATTAATGGGTTTAGTATGGTAGCAAAGGAGACGCAGGTATGGCTATAAAAAGTCAACAGGATTAAAAACAGTGATGATGGAATTGTTCTATATCTTGACTATATTAATGTCAATATCCTGGTTGTGACGTTGCAGGAAAGTTTGCAAGACATTACCATTGAGGGAAATTGGGTAAAGGGTACAAGAAAGCTCTGCATTACTTCTTAAAACTGCATGTGAATTTACAATTAGCTCAAAATAAAAACTTAAATTCAAAAAATACAGTACAGTAGCCCCTCCTTATCCACAGTTTCACATCACATGGTTTCAGTTACCTGTGGTCAACTGCGATCTGAAAATATTAAGTGGAAAATTGCAGAAATAAACAGTAAGTTTTCAATTGTGCACGCTTCTGAGTAGCTTGATGAAATCTTGCACTGTCCCGCTCCTTCCCTCCTGGGGCATGAATCGCCCCTTTGTCCTGCATATCCACACTGTACATACATTACACTAAGATATTTTGAGAGAGAGAATCGCCTCTCAGCCTCTTGGCTAAGATCAAGAGTTGGGAGGTAGAGACCACATTCATGAAAGTTTTATTACAACATGTTGTTATAACTGTTTTATTATTAGTTATTGTTGTTAATTTCTTACTGTGCCAAATTTATAGATTAAACTTTATCATACATATGTATAGGAAAGAAACACAGTATACATATAGGGTTTGGTACTATCCGCAGTTTCAGGCATCCACTGAGGGTCTTGGAACATATCTCCCCTCACGTAAGGGGGAACTATTGTACTTTCAGTTAAATTTGAGTTTCAGAAAAACAATAATTTTTAGTACTCGTAGGTCCTGTGCAGTATTTAGAACATACTTATACTAAAAGATGATTTGCTGTTTATGTGAAATTCAAATGTAACTGGGAGTCCTATGTTTCATCTGGCAATACAACTCTTGGCACTAGCTTACGAGATAAAGTACGCATTGAAAAATAAAAGAACATTTAAGGGGTGGCTGAGAGAAAATGTGCCCTGATCCCAGAAACCCCTAAATCCTCACTCTCAGCAGCTGGCACCTCCTCGGCCTCACATCTCACCACAGCAGATGTGCCACCGCTCACTGCTGTGGGAGGAAAGCCACGTAGAATATAAAACCCTCGTTTTAAACATGGAAGCGAAATTATCAAGATAAAAATACCCTTCCCAATTTCAGGTTTAAAACAGCTATCCCACTCCAAGAAAGATGATAATCATCATCATCATCATCAAAAAAAAAAAAGTAAGAGTCAGGAAGCATTTTCTAGGAACAACTTTGGGTTTCTAGTATGTTTAAAAAAAAAATACAACCAAGAACTACCAGACATCTGAGAAATCTCTCTAACTTGATAAAGACAGAGATAAAGCAAAAAGAAGTTTTGGAGGAAATCCATTACTCAATAAGAACATCAAATTATCATTAATATCCTCAAGGATGTAAGATGCTACAACCACAAACAAAAGCAGAATCCTGAATAAGAACAGAAAAAAATTCTTAGAAATTAAAAATATGATAGAACGTAAAATTCTAGAGTTGCAATATGAAGGTGAGTAAAAGTACAAGAAGGAAAAAAAAAAAAAAGAAAAACAGAAAACTTAAGTAAACCAAAGAACCAGTCTAAGAGGTCTATAACAGAAACAACAGGGATTCTAGAAAGAGTTAACAGAGAGATAAGGGTGGCAGAGGGGGAAAATTAACAAACAAACAAAAAAAATCACAAATACTTCATAGGAGTTAAGGGCATGAGTTTCCAGAATGAAATGTGCCCAGCATACAGAGAAAAACACCCCTAAGCTATACCTTAGGAAATTTCAGAACAGAGGAGACAAAAATATCTTGGAACAAGCTTCCAGAGAGAAAAATTAGGGGTCTTAAAAAGGACCATGAAAATACATTTGCAAATATGCAAGATGTAAACGAATTATGTCCCATGAACCTTTTCCCAGGAAACTACTGAAGGAAAAAACTCTACCAAAATGAGGAATCAAACCAAGAAAGGGAAAGACAGGCTATAGAAAACAGGAAAGCAACACAGTGAGTAGAAGACCCCAGAATAAAAGTATGCACCAGGAATAGTACCAGTGCTTCAGTCAGAAGGCTCTAGGGTAGACTTTTTCCTTTTGAAATTGATAAAATATATGTCTGAGCATCTTTTTTAAAAAGATTTTATTTATTTATTTTTAAAGAGCAGGGAAGGAAGGGAAAGAAACATCAATGTGCGGTTGCCTCTCGCATGCCCCCAAACTAGGGACCTGGCCCACAACCCAGGCATGTGCCCTCACTGGGATTGAACCAGTGACCCTTTGGTTTGCAGGCCTACACTCAATCCACAAGCCACACCAACCAGGACTGTCTGAGCATCTTAAGAGAAGATTTAGACAAATGATGGGTGGTTTGAGGTCAAATTAATCATAAGTACATAAGCAAACAAAATAAATAAAACAAATGATTAATTCCAGGGAAAACAAGTTGTTTAGGAAAGTTAAAGTAATCCGTTTACTACATGACTGGGCTCTGGTTAACATTTGCATAGTCAACAAAATTACCATATACCTAGATTGAGAAGTTAAGGGGATGAGGACTAAGATGGGTGTATGTGAGGGGGCAGAGAAATAAACCCAAACTTTCATCCTCTAAAATAGACAATCAGTAGAAATGACCTAAAATTGATCAACCAAGAGAAGAAGCTATTGAAAAATATGGAGATCATTTTTTTAATTCAAATGAAAGTGGGTGTTTTTGAAGAATTAAAAATGGGCGTGGCACCCCAGCAGGATGGCTCAGGTGGTTGGAACGTCACCCCTACACCAAAAGGCTGTGGGTCCGATCCCTGGTCGGGGCACATACTTAGGATGTAGGTTTGCTCACCAGTTTGGGAGCACATACAGGAGGCAACAGTGGATTGAGCGTGGGCTGGGAACCAAGAGGTCGCTGGTTCAATTCCCAGTCAGGGCACATGCCTGGGATGAGGGCCAGGACCCTGGTGGGGGCCATGTGAGAGGCAACCATACAATGCTGTTTCTCTCCCTCTCTGTCTCCCTCCCTTCCCCTCTCTCTAAAAATAAAATCTTTGTTTTAAAAAGCCAATTAAATCTATAAACTTAAAAAGAAAACTGCAAACCTTTAACAGTATTACATCAATCAACTAAAGAAGTATTTATGAAACCCGCCCTGGCTGGTACAGCTCAGTGGATTGAGCGCAGGCTGGGAAACAAGGCGTCCCGGTTCGATTCCCCGTCAGGGCACATGCCTGGGTTGCAGGCCAGGTCCCCAGTGAGGGCCATGTGAGAGGCAACCGTACATTGCTGTTTCTCTCCCTCTCTTTCTCCCTCCCTTCCCCTCTCTCTAAGAATAAATAAATAAATAAAGTCTTTAAAAAAAAACGAAGTATTTATGAAACCCTATTTTAAAAAGCATTTCAAAGAATTCCACACCAAAAATGTGGAAACAATCATAACCCATCCCCCAGATATTTATTTCATTAGAGCTTATTTGTCTAAATATTCATAATGGTGTTTGTATTTGAAAGAATAGTGGCTTATTATGAAAAAAAAAAAACATAGTTGTGTTTTACATGCCAGGTATGGGTACCTTTATTCAAGATTCTGACAAAAATTATCCCCAAAGTAATATAAATTTAGACACTTAAAGTCCATGTGAAATTTCAAGAAAATTTTGAATTCAGTCTGGAGTCAATAAGAAGTCAAAAACTGAACCAAATCCACAAATCATAAATACTACTTTTCTTCATGTGTTCAATATATTTTCTGAAACAGGTTGCTAATTTAGTTTTCCTTTCTTTGATATCATTATTTGGAATCAGTTGAATACAGTTTACATCTTTAAGTTCTAAGCTTGTATTTAACCTGAATATCTTATTATAATTAAAAACATAAATCCAGAAGCAATAACCTTCCTTACAGAAGAATTCCAATTAATAAATGTAGAATGAGAGAAACAGAACTCACCATTAGAACACCACAGTAGTAACTGACAAGCAAGATTTGCCAATGGATATGAAAATGAGTGAGCCAAGGTTTAAGCAGAAACAGGACACTTGCATAGTCTCAAAGTATCTCCAGCTAGTATATAGTCATCACAAAGGAAACAGTAATTTTCAGTAGAGAATCCTAGCAGACACTACTAGGTAGTGATTAAGGTTAACAACACCAGAAATACATTACAACATCAGGTGTCAAAACATGTCACAGATTGGAGGACATTACAGAGACATGACAACTAAATGCAAGGTGGGATCCTGGATGGGATCCTGTCACAGTAAGTAAAAAAAGACATTAGTGAAAAGACTAAGAAAATCTCTACTTTTTAAATTCTCTACTTTAGTTAATAGTATTGTATCAAGGCTAATTTCTTACTTTGACAAATGGTCTACAGTTATGTAAGATGTTAACAGAAGGTCAAGTTGAGTGAAAAGCATACAGAAACTATTTTTACAACTCTTCAGAAGATCTAAAATTATCTGAAAAAATTTTTTAAAAACATACACACATATGTATATATGTGCATAATAGATACATACCAAGACAATGAAAATTGGCATCTCGGGCACTCAAATAGTAGTTTTCTCTCCTGAATTAGCCATTGTCTCACTGTTTTATGTTAACTTTGCTATTTAAGGTTCTCCCCCTTCTAAACTTTGTTTCAAGTACAGTCTTCTAATTTTCATAGAAAAGCCTTTTTTAACATTCCTATATTAGGCCAAAACTAAAAATCCTAGAATAAGATTATCACATCATCCCAAAAAATCATTCATCCCAACCATAAGACCCAGCCATTATTTTCACTCCATTTCTTCTCATAACCAATTATGTTTGTATTGGTTTTGTATTTTTTTAGTAAGGAGAAGAGATGGCTGATAGATTTATTATCATAATAGGCCTGGCAGTCTACAAAAGAAACATTATCATTTGCACATCTTATTAAGAAACAGCTATTTTTCTAATAACAGACACTGTATACTAGACGCCACTTTAGATGTAAAAACTAAATTATTTACCTAAGTCTCTTCTATACGATAACATAGAGATAGCACAGAGGTACCCAAGCAAGCCCAGCTAAGACCCTTTCAATATCCCTTCCTTAAATCTGGCTCTAAAATGATTGTTATAACGGTAATAAATAGCTTTTAATAAAAGAGGCAATATTTCCCATGCAATTTATTCTAGGGAAATAAAGATAAACATCAAATCCACCTTTAAAACAAAAAATAATTTCCTACTCTAGCTATGGCTGATTCATTCCCTGAGCATGAATTCTATTTTACTCTCCTTGTTTTTTACTATAAACTAAGCTGAAATCTGTTTATAGGGCTCTTGATGGTGAAACCAGTATTTTAGATGGAGAACAGCATTTCCAAATAGTTGTATTTATTACTTTTACGGTTAATTATTTCTACCCGCCGTGGCATTTAATTTTTCACCTGTTACCTATGCTCCATATGAAAGCAGCACTCGTGAAAAGATAATTAAAGGAGGGGACGGAAATTTTAAAGTAAATCTTTATCTAAATACAATAAAAAAGCAAAAAAGAAAAATGGCCACAAGCATTTGCGTTCCTATGCCCATGTTATTTTCAAATTGCCTTCTGCTATCAACATGAAAAGTAGAAGTGGTGAAACTCTAACCTAATGATCTATATAAAAAAAGGAGACAATTTACCTCAGGAATTCATTATACATTGCAATATATTCAAGTGGTGAAAAGATATAAATTCATTCAGAAACGCCATACTATCTGGCTGTCAATATAGTCTCTTGAATAATTACATTAAACATATTACTACAAAATGTACCAAGTAGAGAATAATACTATATTTGTAAACTGCAAATAACAAAACGAAACAGAGGTCCAACAAAGCTAAAGTCCAAGCTGTAATTACACGACGTGTATGTTGAAAGCAGTCAAAATGTACAAAAATGTGACAAATAATCCACATCTTTTAAAAAACAGAGCCTGTTTGTCTCAGATTATATCCAGTCTCATCTGGTAGATTTCTGATAAGCCTGTTACATAAAGTGTATTTCCCTCCTGCTGACGAGAAGCAACTTGTAAATATCCACACATTTCTCAAGGAGTACGTCTACTTGGCAATATTGGTAACTCCATCGTTTCCTATTACATTCATTGGTCTAAAAACTGAAAACAACTCCTAACAAAATGTTTTCCCAAATCCTTTACCAGTTTTTCAAGTTTCAAATCAAAGGAAAGCTAGAATGCATTGCTTCTTGTCATCAACAGGCATTTCAAAAAGAGGGTAATTAACCAAAATTAAGAGTTTTGGTCAAGTTGGTAGCAGGCTTCCCCTTTGTTCTAAACCCTTTCATAATCCTTTTTTTTCCAATTTTTCCAGTATGGCCTGGATTTTACAAACAGCCTCTTTCCTGGCCTGTCGGACAGAGTCCTGGCCCCCAGTTTCAACTGAATCCAGTTCCAAAAGTTCCTTGGTTAGCATCTCTTCCAGAAGCCAGTATGCTTTGTCTGTCTTTTTTCCTACAAACTCTTCGACTTCTTGCTCAAGATACTGGACCTTCTCCAGCACGTGTATGATTTTTTTAATACTTGGAGGAGTACCTTCATCTGAAGATAAACACTCTTCAGGAAGAGTATTACTCTGCTCTTGATTGCTGGGATGTTCATTGGTAGCATTACCATACAGCTGAGGCTCAGCACTATATTGGACTTGGGAATCCAAAAGATCTGAATTATCACTGTTCATTGTTCCCGAGGACTCGTACTGATGGACATTGCAAGGAAAGTTGTGCTGGTTCACGCCTTGATCTGATTGGCTATAGGGGTATGAGGAATCCTTGGGGCGGGAAAGCAAAGAAGGGAAAAAGCTGTTTCAATGGCAATCCATCAACATCAGATTTGTTAGCCCACATCTTTCACCTTCATACATGAAAAGATTCCCAACCAAAAAAACTGGACCTCCTTCATTAATGATTTGAGAAAAACACAGCCTTACAGAAAAAAAGGGAGTGCCCTGTCAAGTAAAAGGCAGAGATTTCCTGAGCATGATGGCTGGAATCCGCCATCCATCCAAAAGGCAGGGCACCACCATGAACACCTCTTAATCTACCCATACTACCTCACAATCCACTGAGTGACTTAATAAATAGAAATTAGACAGTTTTCCCCATAAAGAGTTAAAATCTTAAGACAGATCTTAGAAAGGAACCTAGTCACAAGTAAATGATGTTCAAGTCTTTGGTTTAATTAAACCACACAACTTCACATTGGTTTTGTCTTCTGTCAACAGACTGAGGTAATGAAATACAATCTTTGGTTTTGTTTAACATTCAGACAGTATTACAACGAACAGTAAATGAGCATTTTTTGGGGGGGTTATCTTTTGGAAAGAGGATATGAACCTAAAACTGCTCTAAAAAATGGCCTTTTTTAAAAAAAAGGAAACTAGGCCAGGTAAAGTTATAGGTAGTAGTAACCAACTTTTTGCAGTTAGTCCCCACTTAACACAGACCGCTGCAGAAAAGTTTCATGTTGTGCTTTCTTAACTGCCCAAACATCAAAAGAACAACATTTAGGTCTCCTACCTTTGGCTGCTGGGTTGGTGGTGAGGGGGGTGGCTGAGGCGAGCCACCGCTAGGCCATGCTGAAGTACTTTCACTCATGTAGAGATTCCCAGGCGGTGCTGAGGGTGCAGCTGAAGGCCAGGGGTAACGGGTTCCCATTCCGTAAGCACCAGGAGAAGCCCAGGAGTCCTCTTGTGGTCGTACAGATGGTCCTGGTTGTGGAACACCACGGTTACCATCCCCATAAGGATAATGGGGCAGGGTCATTCCAGGGCTCTATATTGAAAGAAGGACATAAGCTGGTCATTACTTAAAAAAAACACACGCTAAAAAGTAGTGAAAATGTTCTAGTATTAACAGATTCTGAGATGCTTTATCCCTTCTTAACAGAATATATTTTAGCTACTACTGGGCTAAATTTTAGCATCTTGGATCAGCTATAGTAATTTCTCCAAGCCTTAAAAAGCTTGGTTCCAAAAACACCAGAGGCAGATTTGCTAACAATCAAACTCAGAAGAAATAGGGTCTAAAATTCAATGGCTGAAGCACAACATAAGTCTGCCCCATACATACTATAAATAAGTAGACCCATATAAAGAAGCAGAAACAAAGGCATATTTGTGGACAAAAAAGGGGCCACATAATAATTAAACCTGACAAGCTAAGGGGAAGCTTGCATGGTGGACCTTACAAACTCAGAGACCTAAAGTAAGCACGCAGGATGGTCTGAAATGAAAACTTCCTAACTAAAAGCGAGTTATGGTGGGTAGTCATGTCCTAGGCCAGTAACTAAGCCTGTCTATTGTCTTTTTTGCATCAACAATAACATACCTTTGGAATGTCAGAGTAACTCCCTTGCTCACACCCATCAGGGCACAACCTCCCACCAGAGGACAGGACCCCAGAGCCGCTCATCTTTACCTTGTTCTCTCGCATACCATCTCTCTGCTGTAAAGTTTGTTAACTATTCTGTACCCACCAATGTCAAAGAAGTATCTGTCTATCCGTTTTACTTTTTATCCAATCTCAGAGATGTCCAAACTTTGCTTTCTCCTGTCCCCTAATGTACCACCAATGGATTTCATGTAACTTCCTTATGTCTCTTCCTTTGGTTGTAATGTATAATTTAAGGTGTAGAACTGCCATTCTCTGAAGTATTTTCTCAATCCGTTGAGGTTTTGCTTCTCGACAACTGTTGTCAGTTTGGCTCAAATAAACTAAAAAGTTCTGTACAGGTTTGGATGTTTCTTATGTCAACATATTAGAACTCTTGAAAAGAGAAATGTACACGGCATTGTTCATAAAACATTAAAAAATATAAACCCAACAGAAAAATGCTTACCTGTGAAGCAGGATATCCTGGAACCTGCCCCCTAAGAGGAGGTGCTTCCGCCTGGCAGTCCTGCTGGGGATACATCCAACGAGAGACTGGGGTTGGGCTGTTGCCAGGTGAACGGTAGGTGCTTGGAACCTCTGTGGAGTAATTGGTCTGAGAATATCCAGGTGTGTAATAAGCCCCAGAGTATGAGGCAGTATTTGTCCCTGGGCCAGTGGGGTATGGTGGACCGTACGCTCCATTAGTGTAAGAATTCAAACTCTGTAAAAACCATAGTTGAGAGAGAAAAAAAGACAAGTGAAAGAGTTGAAATGGTCTGACTTAATGCCCAACTTTGAAAACTTTGGGAAGAAGAGAGATCAGTAAGTAATGAAAATACAAACTACTAAGCAATCTTGTAAGCATTCTTCCTTTCATATAATCACATACCACATATTAAACTCAGATTAGAGCTTAGAGTCTGTGCCATAATGATGGGAGAGTATATTGTGATAAAACGCCTTAGAGAAGTGCTTCCGTTCCAAACACTTCCATAAGTACACCAAACAATTAGACCCAACAGTAGAGAACTTGAACTCACAAACTGGGGAGGGGATTCTGGGAATCATGGGAGAATGGCTATAAGAAAGCAGAAAATAATCATGATAAAATAGAAAGGGACAAAAAAGACTACAGAGAAACCTAGCTCTCCCAGGGGCTCCGTATATGTAAGTTCATAAACTTATCTGGAAGGGTTATTGTTAAAATTACATGAGATGACATGTACAAAATGTTTAATATAGCATCTGGCATGTAGTATGGTCAATACATGTAATTAGAATACCATTGTTGTTGGTGCCACTATGGCAAGGTCAGGAAATGAACCCAGATCTGACCCCAGAACTCATGTCCTTTGTACTACCCCACTCTGCTTCCCGACAGTAACAGCAGACAAGAGACAACTCATTTCTTTCTTACTGTGTTTAAAATCACCTATCTAGACTATTACTGACACCCAGAATCCTGAGTTTAGTAATCCAAACAAAATTAAGTCTAAACTCTAAATTTAAATGATTACCTTAATGTTTTCTATTCATTTCCACTTTACCTTTTTAAAATTGTTAAAACAGAGAATCGAATTTTCCAGCATTGATCGGTCTCAGTAAGACTACATAATCTTTCCCACTTCAGATAAAAGAGTAAGAATCCTGTGATGTTATCTAGACTTATCATGGTGATCAGTAACAATGTATACAAATATCAAATCATTATTATGTTGTATACCTCAAACTTTATTTTTTTTTTTAAGATTTTATTTATTTATTTTCAGAGAGAGGAGAGAGAGAGAGAAAGAGCAATGTGTGGTTGCCTCTCACATGGCCCTCAATGGGGACCTGGCCTGCAACCCAGGCATGTGCCCCGACTGGGAATCGAACCGGGACCCTCTGGCTCCCAGCCCGCGCTCAATCCACTGAGCTACACCAGCCGGGTGCTCAAACTTTAGTTATACCTCAATAATAAAAGAATTCTGATATCTTTTTTTTTTTTAAGATTTTATTGATTTACTTTTAGAGAGAGGAAAGGAGGGGGAAAGGGAAAGAAAACATCGAAGTGCAAGAAAAGTATCAATCAGTTGCCTCTCTCATGCCCCCAGCCGGGAATCTTGCCTGCAACCCAGGCCCCTGGCCTGACCAGAAATAGGGCCAGCAATCCTTTGGTTTGTGGGACGACACCCAACCCACTGAGCCACACCAATCAGGGCAAGAATTCTGATATCTTAAACTGCTATCAATAACTGCAGAAAATGAAATTCAAATTTGATTCCTAATCTAACACATAAAATAATGCCATAAATCTATGTGGGATAGACATCACAATACTGTGGAAAATACCTTCAATTCTTAGTCATACTTTTATGGCAAGAAGATAAAAGATAAGCTATTATCAGCACATGGCCTTGGAGTGGTTCAAATGAAGATCCCAGCAACCATTCCCTGCACAGGACAACGAACCACTCTCTGCTAAAGCCAATAGGGAGGCTGCTACGGACTTCTGCCCACCGGCTGCTGTGCCTAAACGAAGAGCCCCTTAATACAACACACGCAGCTGGAGACTAGGTAAAACGTCATGTGACTTTCTGTACTGCTATTCGACTTCTAGAAATCTTTTCTAAGAAAATGATTCAACTGGAGAAATGTGAGAGGCCTAAATTTGTTCATCACAGCATTATTTATAATCAAAATTGCAAACAACTTAAATATCCTGTATCAATGGAATGATTAAGTGGACGATGGCCTATTCATTGAGGGAATTTTTTCTGCTTTAAAAATTCACTGTTAGAACTGACCAGATTATCTGATTATGTTAAAAAATTATTTTAGTTTTTTCCTTCAAGTTTTAATAATGGCATTGTGGTAATTTTTTTAAAATGTCCTTATAGTTTAAAGATATATATGCATTTCCAAGTGAAATACCATGATATCTAGAATTTTCTTCAAAATACTCCAAGGATATAATGAAACAAGATGGCCACATGCTGATACTTGTTGAAGTTGAGAGATGGGTACATGGGAGATTAACATTGAAGGCAGATATAAGTCACATAAAAAAGTGTATGAACAGTAAGCTTAAAGCTATGTAAAGATGATAAGGAAAACAAGTCTACCAAAATACGGATATATTTGCCCCGGCCAGGTGACGCAGTTGGTTGGAACGTCGTCCTGTACACCAAGAAAAGTTGTGGGTTCAACTCTCTATCAGGGCACACACCTAGGTTGTGGGTTCAATTGTTGGGAACCGCCCTGCCTGGTTTCAGAAACTGCAAGAGCGCCCCCCCCCCCAAGGCTGAGTAAAAAGACCTTAGGGATGTAAGCCACTAAGGAAACAAAAATTTAACCCCTCTCTCATATCCCCCTGCTTGGCCCGGGCAGATGACTGTTTAGCCAATGACAAGGTAAGACTCCTCAAGGGGGGAACAGCCTAACAGACACAGTCGCCAAGGGGCCATCAGGGAAGGATTTAGGGGATTATGGAGGAGTGACAAAAGACCCTCACCCCTCGCTTTGTCATAGCCTGAGTCCCCATTCTATCTGTAAAAACTCTGATCTCTTGGCTGCCCACATTCCCTACCTGATTCAGGCCTGAAACAATGCCAAAGCGGGATGCAGCCCTGTGCCAGCATGGGCAGTTCCAGTGGTGGGAGGGGCAGGGGACGATAAGGCCTAAGAAAAATGCATAAAATCCTGTGACACCTGCTTTGCTAAGAATGCCCTCAATTTAAATGTTAAAGGTCCAAGCATAAGATGAGTTTGTTTCCCAAAGTTTTATGGCCCTTTGAAGTCACTCTATCTATCTGACCCTGACTCAGAATAAGCCCTTATAGTTCTTTGAAAATTGTCTATTCCTTGATCATTACTGCCTGACAATGACTGATGAGCTTTACACATCACCCTGTATTCCTATGCAGACTAAACCCAGTAAAAGCCCAGGGAAAGAGGTGCTCAAGGCCCTTCTCCTCTGAGAGATTGACCAGCCTTTTCGCCCCAAGCAGATCATGTCTTGGTATATTTATTCTCTTCTGCAGCGGTCAGGAGAGCTCTGCCGGACAGGGTTCCCCCACATTCAATCCCTGGTGGGACTGAGTACAAATACAGGAGGCAACCAATCGATGTTTCTCTCCCATCAGTGTTTTTCTTTCCCTTCCTCTCTCTCTAGTATCAGTAATAAAAAATATCCTCAGGTGAGGATTTTTATTTTTTTTATTTTTTTATTTTTTTTTTAAAGATTTTATTTATTTACTTTTAGAGAGAGGAGAAGAGAGGGAGAAAGAGCAATGTATGGTTGCCTCTAACATGGCCCCCACTGGGGACCTGGCCTGCAACCCAGGCATGTGCCCCAACTGGGAATCGAACCGGGACCCCCCTGGTTCCCAGCCCGCGCTCAATCCACTGAGCTACACCAGCCGGGCCAGGTGAGGATTTTTAAAAAATGGGTATATTAGTGTAAAGAAAATAATTTTTCTCCAACACTTTTAAGTTCTTCTGGCTGGACTAATCGAACTAACATGAGACTGAGCAACAGAAGAAAATGACCAATTTTATTACATATGTACATTCAAGGGTTCCATAAGAATATGCAATCCAAGGTCACACTGGGCAACTGAGGCTTATGTGCCATTCTGGACTAAGAAGAGGGAGAAATGAGTCTAGTGTTTCAAAGGGAAAGTAGGTAATTCATATGCAGATGAGAAAGAGCAAACATTTGGCAAATTCTTGCCAGCAAGGTAGACAAAAACTGCAGAAAGATCCTTGAACGTAAAGCCAAATCTCGCCAAATAAAAAAGGAGAAGAGCAAATACAAGGAAGGAACAATTGAAAAGATGCAGGAATAAAGTAATCTTATATACAACTTTCATTAAAAACTTAAAT